>JASDQU010686984.1:22054-44473 GCA_032191745.1 Picea mariana | reverse complement strand
TACAGGTTTACAACAGTATATCTCACAGTGATAGTGTGACAGTGGTTCCATCATTCTACTTCTACTTTAGGGTGGCAGGACGGGGCAAGGATAGGTGGTTGTAGCCACCTTCCGGTTGTAGCCGGAGAACATTGGGGGTTGTAGCCTCCTTTTGGTTGTAGCCAGAGAATTGGGGAGTTGGAGCTTCCCTCAGGTTGTAGCCTGAGAAGCTAGGGGGTTGGAGCCTCCTTCTAGTTGCAACTGGAAAACAAAGGAAGTTGGTGCTTCCAATGAATGTAATTCTTCAAGACATATAAGAAAAAGCATTCCATGGTTTTCTCCCGATTTGGGTTTCCACATAAACCATTGGTGCATTGTGTATGTGTGTGATTGTTTATTTCTTACTGCTCATTATTGGATAATAATTCTACATTGATATAACATTTGAAGAAAAAGGATTATAATTACTCTATTACTGATTCACCCCCCATCTCAGTAATCCAACACTCCTCATCCAATATTTATCCTATTCAACCTTCATTAAACTTAAAATCAACCTTATCCTTTTCCATGAGAAATACCTCTTTATATAGGGGAAAGAGAGATGGTTAAAGAGATTAGAATGATCCCACCAAATCAGAGAAGCGAGTAGGATCCCAACCATATGGATGCCACCTCACCTTCTAGAAATTTCGTGAAACTTAACCTTTTATTAGTATTTTGAAATCATCGTACCCCAGTTGTAGAGCATCCTGTAGATACGTTGCATGCCAGTTTTAGGCCAGAGGGTGACGATCAGATATCATCGCATCCTACTTATGGTGCAACCTGCGACGATCCTCCTTAATAAGGTTTTTGATAAGAGAAAGCTAGTCACTTTCCTCATGAAGATAGGATTTTTTGGGAACATGAACACATGTTGTCAATGGATCACTAAGATGACCAAAATAATGTGTAACATAATGCCCCCCAAAGTATGAGGCTTGAACTCATGACAACCAAAATACTTTGTAGAATGGTTGTGTCGGAAACAAAGAGCACATCAGTTGGGAACTTGCAAACAATCAAGCATCAACATAATAATATACCATTGTCTGAGGTAGACATTCCCATACTCAGATTACAAAATGTCAAATGAGTCATGGCCACTAAATATGCACCGTGGATCCATGTCAAGGTGAATCGACATAGCCACCCATAATGCACCGTGGATCTATGCTTTAAAGAATTCAAATTCAGACATATCCACGAGACATACAAAGTGGATCTATGTGTCAATTATAAATCATGAATACTTCATCGCAACCTGGATCAGAATGGTATGATCCAGGGTCTTCATTTCAATCGTCCCTAAGTACAAATCTAACCATGCGATTACAGGTGCTGAAGTTGAACATGGTAGAAACCACTTGATTACGAGTCATTAATGAAAACCGTTAACAAGTGCGAGGGAAATCACCATTGACGTCAATGACTCCCAAGGTACCCTAGTACAATCCAACAAATGTAAATAAATGAGTTGAAGTCAAACACTCGAGAGAATCTTCCAATCAGGGGTCAATGATGTGAACCCACTCTTGAAAGTGAAGAAACCTGCCATTGAGGCATGCAGGCTCTAAGGTACTGAATGTTTTCTAAGTCTTTTTCCTGGATAATGAGATGAAGTCGATAGGAAAAGACTCATCACAGGAGGGCCTTGATGTATCCCCCATCAATGACACAAAATAAGTAACATATTTGAGGTAGATCAGAGTATGAAGTGAATCAAAAATGACACAGGGAAGGCCAACATGGTAGAAAATTTATAATTGTATATGGCCAAATCAATAGGAGGCTTATTAATTCTGGAATTCTCTTGAACATATGAATGACACGAAAATATTCTTGGCAACAATAAATCAAGGAGGACGCAACATACAGACATGTGAATGGTCAAACGAGAGACAAATGGATTTCCCAACTCGGATTCGATGATGAAAGGGGGGTGTCATGTTCAAGAGCGACTATTACTACCACTAACACGGATACAAATACACATTTCTTTCCCAAATTTTTGCCCATTATCTCTGGTGAGTACCTCTTTATTTTTACGCAATCTTGAGGAGGATAACATATTCTTGTTGATGTAAGCTCATCCTTCGGACGAGTCCCTCAGAGTATGTTTAACGAACCCTAAGAAGGACTGGTTCGATCCTATAAGGGTATTTTGATGTTTGTTTAATGAGTCCAAAGAGAGAAAACTCGGGGGTTTTTCATGTTTAGAGAGTCTGAAAAACACTTAAAGAGGACTCCACAAGTTCCTTTTTCATAAGTTAATCTGATGAGACTGAAAAAGTGATAACCTATTGCTGATCAGATTTTGTTTTCAAACACTTTTACGAGCATGAAAAGAACAAGGTCTCTCGACAATCTTTTCATTTTTAGGGAGCGTGAAAAGAGCTTAAAGGATACTCCATGGGTTTCATTTTTCGTGTTACCATTATGAGTACGAAAAAATGACAAAAGTATACTCGGTCACATTCTCATTGATTTATGAGCATGAGAAATGACAAAAACTAAGCTCAGAGTTTTTCCTAAAAAACTCTAAAAGGGTCTATACATATGACAAATATATAAAAGAAAACCAAAAAGGTGTATCCTTGTTCAATATTCCACTCATAGATTTCTCACATGTGAAAAATCAAACACTTGTAATGTCATTAGAACTTTAGGGTTTAGGTGAAATACATAAAATAATATAAAATATAATCGAAAAAGTAAAAAAGTTAATAAATATGGGTAAAAACTTATTTTTACTATTCCATTGTTACTCCACCCAAAATTTGTTCCCAAACCCCCATTTTACCTCAAAATTCCACTATGAATTGTGGGAGGCACAATTGATCATTTGATGAATGGTCTCCGTTGAACAAGTAATTTTCATCTCTTTCAACTTTTCATGGATCAACTTTTTTCTTTTCATTGGTTAGAAATGACTTTTTGGGTTGAGTTTTCAAGGGAACCCGCGCGTGGAGGTTGTCACAGGTGCCCTATATCGTGCCCTGTGACGACCCAGGGTCATCGCAGGTGGCCTTTAGGCTAGCCTGCGATGACTCCACACTGTATGGATGGCCTAGCTTGCAACGTGCACAAATCAAAAAGTGTTTTTAGATGTATTTGCCAATAAAATTTTTTCAGGGAAGAGATGAAGATGCTAATCCCTCTTTTATGTTCTATTGCAAGTTTTATATAGTAAGAATGTTGGAATGGTGGGAGAGAGAGCATGAGGTGGAAGATTATTTTGCCGGGAATAACTCGGGAATGACAAATTCCCTCTGATAGTGTGGACTCTTGAAATTTTCAAGATCCAGGGCATGAGGGCCCAGTTGAGGTTACTCGAATACCTAGTCCACATGTGGGATGTGGACCAACAAGCGTTCCGTGTAGGGGCCCATATTCTTACGATATATATCGATGATATCTACTTCTTGACCGACTTGTCTTGCCATGGGGCCTGATTTACATTGACAAGTAACAGGGGAGGTGGCGAGCCTATGAGTCACTATATCAGTGAACATTGCGTACCCACCACTCAGAAGCATAGTGACAAGGTCGCTATCAGAGATTTCCGTGACTTACCTCTATGGACTATCCTCTTCACCATCACGTGCATGGAAGGTGTAACGTCCCTGACCACCCAGGTCGGGCCATGATACATGAAAGAATGCTTTCATTCTCTCTGCGAAACATACTGTAACACACCTAACATCCAACGTCTGAGCTATGCCACATAAATTTTTTGAACTGCATGCAATTAAAATATATACACACATAACTCTTGCAGATATATATATATATATATATATACAAATACATTTGTAAATGCATAGATTCACACTGAAATAACAGTAAACGTATACATGCAGCTTATATAGGAAATACCCATAAATATACTAATAGTTATAACCACACAGGATAAACTCATAAAACTAAACATGTAAATAATAATGCAGCATGTAAATTCAACACACAATTGAAACTTATCTTGGTAATAATGTCACCAATTGTGTGCAAACCTTCCACGAACCTCCCAGCCTTAGACCACACTGCTTATCACTCTTAGCAGTGGGTCACCCCCGAGATGGAACTAAACTCCACCTGGGTAAAGGGATTCCTAACTAGGCTATTGGATCATAGGAAACATGAAAGACTCCATCACTGGTGCGAACTCAAACTAACAGCCTAAAGTCTCTCATTCCCCACATGCCTGCCCCACTTAGGAAGTGTGCCCCTTCTCTGCTCAATAGTCCTTCGTCTGCCCCACTTCCTTTCCTGGCTTCAACAACAGGCCAGACAGGAAGTCTCAGAACCCTATAGCTGTAGTTTATCACCTTTAGGAAATCAATTCCCAACAATTATCTCACCCAGAGAGGAATTTCTCACGGGCCTGACAACCCACCTCTTTAATATCCCATGGCCTTGACAACCCGCTTCTTCAGTCCAACTCCTAATCTAACCAACTACAAAAACAAGTATGGCTATGGATACAGTTCAGATACAATGGAAAGAAGTATAGGGGATAGTTGATTGCGTGAGTGAATGGTCCTCGTGTGGCTGGATGGATGACTGCAGGATGGGAGGAATGATGGAAGAATGATCGGAAAATGAACTAAGTCCCAACAATATGTATGCATGTCCCCAAATTAACACTTGTCACGTTGGGAGCTACTTTGGCCCACTTGTCCCCAACTTTGGAACTTAGGATAAAATAATTATCCATACTTTATGACTTAAGAAATAATAATATAATATTCCTTTTTGGATTAAGTTCCCTAGCTTAGCCCTTTTCTTAACTTTTAGCCTCCACCCTTTCCCTAACTAGTGGATTTTAGTCCCTCATACTCTTTTATCATGGTCGGTCTGCACGCAACAATGTATTTTATATTAATTATGAGATATATACAAAAGTAGGCGCACTGGCCTTTAACATCTAGGCTCTCTGGCCTAATCAAAACATAAACATCCTAGCTTATAATAATTGGCTCACTAGCCTATAAAATGCAGCATATACACAAAGGCTCGCTGGTCTCAAAATTGCGCGCACTTAAGTTGTTGTGCGCAGTATCCAAGAATGTGCACACTTTATCATTTTACTGTGCAGTACATGCACGCACTATGCTATGAAAGGTGCATACAAAAATGATATCAAACAACTCACCATCTTAAGTATATTTTCATTTACATTACAATTGGGTTTGGCCTAGGGATATTACAATCCCCTCCCCTTATTTATGCACTATCCTCAATGCATTATGTACTCATAGACAACAAAATTTCAAAAATCCTCAAAAAGATGTGGGTATTCTGCCCGCATTGCATCCTCATTCTCCCAAGTAGCATCCGTAGGATCGTACCAGGTCCATTGGACTTTTACAAGCCCTATGGATCGATTCCAGAGCTGTTTGATTTTTCGGTCCAAAATGCATACTGGATGCACTTGGAAAGCACCTTCTTGCTCCACCTGAATCACATTCCAATCAATAACACGATTAGCACCAGGTATATATTTCTTGAGCAATGATACATGGAATATATTATGAACAAACATAGATGCAGACAATGCAATCATATAAGCTACTGGACCAATCCTCTCTACGATTTCAAACGGCCCACAATAGCGAGCTGCCAACTTTGAAAAATTTCCGAACTTCAGGGAACTTCTATTAGCTTTCACTTTCAGAAATACATGGTCTCCCGCTTTAAATTCCTTGTGAGTTCTGCCCTGATCAACATAGCTTTTCTGCCTGTCTTGGGAAACCTTTAATTTTTTTTTTATTTTTATCATTTTCTCCTCCATTTCCCTGAGTAAATCTGGCCCAACCAATGCTCTATCTGTTGGGTTATCCCAACTTACTGGTGTGTTGCACTTTCTTCCATAAAGTGCCTCAAATGGGCTCATCTTTAGAGATGTTTGGTACCCATTATTATAAGCAAACTCTACCAAGTGTAGATTCTTCCCATTTTTATGGTTTATCCACACATACATCCTCAACATATGCTCAATCACTTGATTCACCCTCTCTGTTTGTCCATATGATTCTGGATGATAAGCTATACTAAAATTCAAATTTGTTCCAAATCCATTAAATAATCCCTTCCAAAATTTTGAGGTAAATTTTGGATCTCTGTAAGACACAATTGTCTTGGGTATGCCATGTAATCGAGCAATTTCTTTCATATAAACATCAACAATGTTGGCTGCCTTGTGAGTGAGATTAATTGGAATAAAATGGGTAGCTTTAGTAAGCTTGTCCACCACTACCATGATAGAATCATGTTGCTTGTTTGTTCTGGGCAGTTTGGTGATGAAATCCATTGTTACAAATTCTCATTTCTACTCAGGAATGGGTAATGGCTGTAGCAAACTAGCTATGTGTCTATGATCAACCTTTACCTTTTGACATTCCAAACATTTGGCAATAAAATCAACAACTTCTTTCTTCATGCCTAGACAATAGTATTGGCTATTGACAACTGCAATAGTTTTCTGATAACCTGGGTGCCCAGCATAAGGTACATTATGCATTTATCTCAATATCAGAATTTTCAGTTCATGAGAATTTGGTACATAAATTCTGCCCCTGTACATGATAATTTCATCATTATCTAGCTTATATTTTTCAATTTTCTGCTGCAAATTACATTGCTGTAATTTTGCCACTAATTCCTTGTATTGAAAATATGATTTTGTAGCCTCTAAAATTCTGTGTTTCAAATCTGATTGGTACATGCTAATGGCTGTAGCATGCATTTCATGCACTCTTCTGCTGAGTGCATCAACCACTTTGTTCTCTTTCCCCTTGATATGCTTTATATCAAACTCATATTCACTTAGAAATTCTAACCATTGACTTTGCCTAGCATTTAGAGTTAGCTGATCAAATAAATATTTCAGACCATTATGGTCTGTCCTGAGCTCAAAAAATTTCCCCATGAGGTAGTGTCTCCATTTCCTCAAGGCATGCACTATGGCTTCCAACTCCAAATCATGAGTGGCATAGTGTCTTTCATGCTCCTTCAACTTCCTTGATTCATAACATATAACAAACCCATTTTGAGTGAGGACTCCACCAAGTCCTTCTTTACATGCATCTGTGCATACAATGAAGTCTTCATTTGGGTATGCAATCCTTAGTATTGGAGCACTTGTCAATAATTGTTTCAAGTGTTGGAAACTATTTTCACAATCCAATGTCCACTGAAAATTCACACCCTTCTTTTGTAAGGAAGTGATTGGGTGTGAAATCTTTGAGAATCCTTCAATAAATCTCTTATAGTAGCCTACAACGCCCATGAATGATCTGATCTTTATCACATTCTTTTGCATTGACCAATCTCTAATGGCTTCTATCTTCTCTGGATCCACTGCTATTCCATCCTTTGAAATGATATGTCCCAAATAATGAATTTGCTTTTGATAAAATGAGCACTTGCTCAATTTGGCATACAACTGATGCTCCCTTAATACTTGCAACACCATCCTCAAATGATGTTCATGATCTTCCTCTGACTTAGAATATATAATAATTTCATCCAAAAAGACAATGACAAACTTGTCTAAATATTCTCGGAAAACACCATTCATTAAGCACATGAAAATAGATGGTGCATTTGACAACCCAAATGGCACCACTGTGAACTCATAATGACCATACCTTGTCCTGAATGCGGTCTTGCTGATATCTTCATCCTTAATCCTTACCTGATGATATCCTGACCTGAGATCTATCTTTGAAAATATCCTTGCATCCTTCAATTGATCAAAAATATCATCAATCCTTGGCAAAGGATACTTGTTCTTCACAATTACCTTATTCAGTTGTCTGAAATCAATGCACAATATTAATATCCCATATTTCTTCTTCACGAACAAGACCGGGGCACCCCAAGGTTACACACTTGGGCGTATATACCGCTTATGCATAAGTTCTTCAAGCTGCATTTGCAACTCCTTCAACTCTGGTGTACTCATTATGTAAGAAGTCTTTGACATTGGAGTTGCTCCAGGCATTAAATTTATGGAGAAATCAATATCTCTCTTTGGGGGTAGTCCTGTTACCTCCTTGAACACATCTTCAAACTCTTCCAAGACTGCATGATCTTCCAAATTTGGAACCTTATCTTTAGGTGTCTCTTCCATATGAGATGCAAATATTTGACAGCCTTTCCTATAACATTTCTTCAGCTGCAATGATGAAATTTATCTAATGGTTACTGCCCTGGGAATTCCCTGCACTTTCCTTAGACTCCCTTCCTCATCCAAGCAAATAAATGCCTTGTTATGACAGTCTAGGATAGCATGAAGCTGATCCAACCAATCCATCCCAATTAGGCAGTCATAAGAACCTAAAGGCAATATGTTCAAATCTACCCTGATGTTTAGTCCATTCATGTCCATAAGACATGACTTAACCATCTCATTAACTTTTATTTTGGCTCCAGTAGCCAGTTGCACCAACCAAGATTTTTCCATTCTTGATTCTTGGCAAATGCAAAGTTTCCACCATATTAGGATCTATATAACTATGACTATCTCCCAAATCAATTAAAATAGCAATGGTTTGGTTGTTGATCATACCTTCCACTTCAATCATATGTGACTGATACTCTGCTTTCTTATTGTCGAGGGCTGCATAGATCCTTGGTACAATTCTGCCCATGTCCTCCACTATTTAAGCTTGCTATACATTGTGAACAGTTCTCACTTTTTCACCTTTGTGCGGACAATCTTTGAACATATGATCTCATTTACAACCCCAACATTAAATAGGTGGTTTCCTTGGCCTTTGAACCCCCACCTCAATCGTTCTGGGTTCTCTATAAGTTGGCTGTCCCTAAGGGTTATTTCTAAAGAATGGTGGCTTAGATCCCTTCTTCCTCTGATCCACCTTGAATTTTTTTTGTCTTCCCAAGATTTTTGGAAAGTTGGCCTTTCTTTTTTCTGATAATAAAGGCATTTATCTCGCCTTATGGTATCCTCCAATGTCTTTGGATCATCATACTATATTTTGTCACTAATGAATGATGACAATCCACTCAAATACCTTTGAATTTTAACTGTCTCATCCTTGATGAAAGAGACATACTTCAACAGTTCTAAAAAATTTCTTTCATATTCATCAATGGTCATACTCCCAAGCTTGAGTTCAAAGAGCACTTTCATTTTCTTGTCATAGTATCTCTTAGTCAAGTATTTCTTCTCAAAATACTTCTTGAATTCCCTCCAAGTAACACTTTTCTCTTTAATGTGATGCACTTGCACAAGTTGATCCCACCACATGGATGCCTTTCCCTTGAGTTGATAGATGGAAATTCTACCTTCTGCATGAGATGAATAATTATGCAATTGAAAATACCTCCTCATGCCCAACAACCATGTCTCTACATATTCATCCTTCTTGTGCTCACCATCAAATGTAGGAGGTTTGATTTGGTTCATTTCTCCTCGTAGCTCATCCACCCCAGACCTCTTATGATTCCTAGTAGGGTATGGACTTGAGTTGCTATGTGATCTCTTATTGGAATGCCTCGAGGAGTGGTGGTGATGTCTGCTAACACTCCTTTCTCATCTTTTCTCATCACGAGGCCTGTGACTTCCAGATTTTCCTGTGACTTCCAGATTTGCTTGATCCACTCTTCTTATCCAATTTATTTTCTATTCTATTCAAGCTTTGCATTAAATTCATGTTGAAGTCATCTTTCTGCTCCTTGGCTCTCATAATCCTCTCATTATTAGATTTATGGCTTTGGACATCCTTATGCAAAATTTTAATGGTCTCTACCATATTCATGTTTTCATCCCTTCCTTCTCCATGTCCATTGGAGTTTGTTCCTTCAATGCCCAAATGAACATCCATCCCTCTAATATCATCCTCCTGACTGTAAGTCCCATGTGCCTCCATTACTCTGGACTCTATGCTGATCTTGATCTGATCTAGTTGTTGTTAACTCTGCAAAATGTGCAACCAACAAAACTTTGTTAGGCTAACTGTTTCAACAATTTCATGAAAATATGAACCATTCTGGTTCAATAATATATCATAATTATTGCTTGTGAATTCCCAAAAAATTGAATGCCCAGATCAATTTTTTGGGTGTATATTTATATTCCTCTGTCCGAGTCCTTTCCAACACCTTCTCCCATGCTAAATTCAGAGTCTTGAGTAGAAAGTTATGGTTATTAGAAATTTGCCCATTAATTTTTCTATTCATTTTTCAACTTGGCGCAACTCTACGCTGTAATTATGCAAATTTGCACCTACTTCATTGGTTTTTCATAGGATATCAATTGGGTTTCTTCATATACATATTATGGACACCCTTTCCAAGTTTCAGCTCTTTCTAGGTTCTAGGCTGCTAGCTACAGCCTACTGAAGTTCTAGGCCAATTCATGTTTTTGGTCTGGAATGATACAAGTACCTTCTTTTCCATATTAAACCATTTTAGCATGCCCATAAATTTAATTCAGCTCCAGGAATGTATTCTATGGTTCAATATATTTCCATTGACTTCTTCTACACCTCAATTTGATTATGGAGCAGAAAGTTATGGCTCTTTGAAGTTAGATGGGTCTTAAAATTTACCCTCCACTATTTGTGCTGTAACTTCCTCATAAAAAATCTGTTTGACGAACGATTTACACCATTAGAAAGATATCTCCGAGCTCTTTTATTTGAGTAGTAGATATAGAGTGTGCATTGGCACACTCTATTCTCATGGATTTTGAGTAGCTAAAAACAATGTTAAGGCCCTAAAAAATGTGTTGCAAAAAGATGACGTTCGAATAGTATAAACTGTCGCAAAAATTCGTTGGTTTTCCGCTGTTGTTCACCATCCAAATGACTTCGTGCACAAAAATTTCAACCTGTACACCCATATTTAGCATGCACATCAACACCACAAGTAAATCGTGCTCTGCGCATCTTTAACCACTAAGAACCACTTCTCTATCGTGCCAATAACTGACACACACTACTTTTGTTTCATGCACCAATATCAACCGCGCGCAGTTTTGGTTCTTGCACTATTACTTGTTGCGTGTAGTTTTTGTATCGCACCCTGATATTCCATGCACATTTCACTTTACGTGCTACACCATGCCAAATTTTAGTGCGCCCCCACCGCACACCAATTCTTTGCGCTCATCATTAACTAAATTGTCGTGTGACAACATATACCCACTTTGCACGCACACCAACAAAGTTTCTCTGCACTCGGACAATACTGCGCACACCATGCGTGCCATTATTATGTGTGTGCACACTGTACAATTCTAAATTTAGCATGCACACCCGCACACCAACATTTTTCCGTGTGGCACCAAAATTTAGCGCACACACCCGCACACCAACATTTTTCCACGCGGCGCCAAATTTTAACGCGCGCACCCGCAGGCCAATATTTTTTCGTGCCATGCCAAAATTTATCGCGTGCACCAGCATGCCAATGTTTTTCCGCGCGATGCCAAATTTTTACATATCACCATCTTTTTATTGCACATCATGCATTTCTAGTGGGCCCAACTACGCACACTCATTTTTATGCGCATCAATTACTCGTGAATTCCGCTGCAGAAATTGGGGCTTTTGCTTAAATTTTTCTCAATTTTTACCATAGAGATTCTACAACTATGAAATTTGCTCAATTTCACCCCGTTAACACCAATTCGACCTTTGCAACTAAAAATCGTTGTGGGTTGACATTTATGGAATGGATTTTTGCACACTCAATTCACGAATTGATAATTTTAATTACAAAACTCGCTCCATCTGTCATGGCTTCTGTGTAACTTCAAATTTGACCAATTCCAGGTCTGAATTTGTTAGAACAGATATTAAATCAATAATGCATCACCACATGGCCTAATTTCTTAATTTTCCCATGAATTTAACAACATAAATTGGGGCTTTTTTCCAATTCCGCACAATTGCTGTTACTTTTTACCATGGACGCTTTACAACTCAAAATTTGGCCACTTCAAAATAAATCCTTTGTGACATTTTGCTTCAAATCAACTTGCTCAGCCCATCCAAGCTCAGTGTTGAAAACTTAAGCTCTAATACCATATTGTAACGTCCCCGTCCACCTAGGTCGGGCCACGATACATGAGAGAACACTTTCGTTCTCTCTGCAGAACATAATGTAACATACCCAACATCCAACTGAGCTATGCCACATAAATTTTTTGAACTACATGCAATTAAAATATATACACACATAACTCTTGCAGATATATATATATATATATATATATATATATATATATATATATATATATATATATATATATATATATATATATATATATATATATATATANACATAAACATATAATTACATATGTAAATGCATGGGTTCACACTGAAATAATAGTAAATGTATACATGCAACATATATAGGAAATACCCATAAATATACTGACTATTATAACCACACAAGATAAAACCATAAAACTAAACACGTAAATAATAATGAAACATGTACATTTAACACACAATTAACACTTATCTTGGTAAGAATGTCACTAACTGCGTGCAGACCTTCCACGAACCTCCCAACCTTAGACCACACTACTCATCACTCTCAGTAGTGGGTCACCCCCAAGCTGGGACTAAACTCCACCCAAGTAAAGGGAATCCTAACCAGGCTAATGGTTCATAGGCAATAGGAAAGACTCTATCACATATTCCAACTCAAACTAACAACCTACAGTCCCTCATTCCCCACATTCCTGCCCCACCCAGGAAGTGTGCCCCTTCTCTGCTCAACAGTCCTTCGGTTGCCCCACTTCCTTTCCGGGCTTCAACAACATGCTAGACAAGAAGTCTCAGAGCCCTATAGTTACAGTTTAGCACCTTCAGGAAATAAATTCCTAACAATTATCTTACCCAGAGAGGAATTTCTCACGGGCTTGACAACCCACCTCTTTAATATTCCACGGGCTTGACAACCCGCTTATTCAGTCCAACTCCCAAGCTAACCAACTACGCAAACAAGTATGGCTATGGATACGGTTCATATACAATGACAGGAAGTATATAGGATAGCTGACTGCATGAGTGAATGGTCCTCGTGTGGTTGAATGGATGACTGCAGGATGGAAGGAATGATGGAAGAATGATCGAAAATGAACTAAGTCCAAACAATATGTATGCATGTCCCCAACTTGACACTTGTCACATTGGGAGCTACTTTGCCCACTGGTCCCCAACTTTGGAACTTAGGATAAAATAATTATCCATACTTTATGATTTAAGAAATATTAATATAATATTCCTTTTTTGTCTTAAGCTCCCTAGCTTAGCCCTTTTCTTAAATTTTAGCCCCCACCCTTTCCCTAACTAGTGGAGTTTAGTCCCCCATACTCTTTTATTGTGGTCGATCTGCACGCAACGATGTATTTTATATTAATTAGAGATATATACAAAAGTATGCGCATTGACCTTTAACATCTAGGCTCTTCGGCCTAATCAAAACATAAGCATCTTAGCTTATAATAAATGGATCACCAGCCTATAAAATGCAGCATATACAGAAAGTCTCCCTGGCCTCAAAATCACGTGCACTTAAGTTGTTGTGAGCGATATCCAATAATGTCCACACTTCATCATTTTACTGCATAGTACATGCGCGCACTATGCCATGAAAGGTGCATACAAAAATGATATCAAACAACTCAACAACTTAAGTACATTTTCATTTACATTTCAATTGGGTTCGGCCTAGGGATATTACAACAAGGAGTGCAGCTCCCCATATGGCTCTTCAGAGCTATTTCTAGTATGCGCTGGAATGTATGGAGCCTCGAGTTTTCTACTGGTGTGACGGGGTTCTCATAAGCATGAAAAAATAGTTGACCAAATGCAGGAGTGGAGAACTGAAACAGTTTGAATACGGCTTGATTTTGGTGTCTTTCTTCCTGGAGAGGGTCCCATGTTTACACTTGCAGGTAGAGTGGGGTATGCCTGCTCCACAAAATCCAAGAATGAAGAGGTGGGTTGACCTCATGGCATGACACGTGACTAGTCCTATTTTTAGGTATAATGATGTTTTCTTTGACTGGTTGAGGACCCATATGCTTATGGTAGATGACTATGCTTATGCCGGTGTAGACTTCTGAGGTGATCCAGACTTTGTTCTTCATGAGGGTTCCCAATGGGGGGACATAGGTAATAATCACATTTTTTTTTTATAATGTTTTTGTGATTTTTAAATATAAAATGTTTTTGTGTGTTATTTACCTGATGACTAATCAAATGCTCTTTCGATGATGTAGACATGGGACCTTACCGACCTCCACGTTCATCCCCCCATCAAGAGGCAAGGGGAGAGAGCTGACGTAGCATGAGTAGTTGTTACTGACTACGAGATTCTAGAGTAGAATCTAGAGGGACTCATGATGAACATCCTGGATGCCTCCATTGATGAGATCCCGAGGCGTTATTAGCGCCATACAATGGGCATGTCTGCTTCCATCGATCGACTGCTCCATAAACTAGCACGGACAATCGCATGTTATAGTGAGCAACATCCTTGATGCTATATTTGTATATGAAGCCATGTGCTCCACATTTTTAATATTTTGGTCTTCAGACAAAAACACTTTTTGTAAAACTTTTATCGTTATATATATATGAGGCTTCTACCGACTTACTTGATGTATATACAAAGTGTGATTGGATTTTATAAATTTCTCAAATGTCTGTCTAACACATAATTAACTAAAGAATCTGTTAATGTATTTATACATCTAGGAATGTGTTGATATGAAATGTAATCAAAATGACGTTCCAAGAGGCGAATTCATAAGTATACCCTTAATAACATAGGACTTCAAATGGAGTAAACATTACTCAACTGTAGGACTACTAACTGTGAATCGAGTCGTACAATAAGATGATGGATTCTAAGTGACATAGCATTGGTCAATAATTCGATGATTACACTGTATTCGACAATATTGTTAGTTGCACAACCAAGACAAACACCATGTAGACTAATCAATTCATCCGTAGGTGCATAGATTTCCCAAGCAACATATGCTAAGTTATGAGTACTCTGACTAGCACCATCAGTGAAGACAATGTACGGTAGAGAAGAAACCGACATCTGAAAACCAAGCACAATGCAAGGTAAGCAGCTGAAGGTCGAAACCAAACAATGAAAAAGAACACAAGAGTATGATACACTAAAAGTACAAGCACTCATGCAAAAATGACTTAAGCATAGTACTTCTTTAAGTAAATCCCATTTCTGGGTTCACTCAAAGGGATTCCATCATAATCAACTAGCTCATAAGTTCCCTTCTCCAACACACGTTTGACAATGTAAGGACCTCACCACATGGCCTTGAATTTACCAGCACCTAGAAAATTATGATCATTTTCTTAAAGGAGAACTAGATCACCTTAAAAAAAACATGTGTCTTGACATGCTTGTCGTATTGGGATTTAACATGTTTCTTCTAAGTTTCAATAACTAAGGTGGCATCGCGACGAGTTTCGTCTAGTTGCATCAAATACAAAAGAAGTTCTTCTTCGACAGAGGTATTGGGGAGAAGTTCAATGACCAGCTTCAAAGATGGTATTTCAAATTCAATTGGCAAGATAGCCTCGATACCATAAACTAGCTGGAAAGGTGTAAATCTTGTGGTGGATTTGACAGATGTTCGATAGGCCCATAATGCTGAGAACAACATCGTGTGCCAACTTGTCTTATGATTTCCTATCATCCATCAAAGCATAATAATGAGAACTTTGTTGATTGCTTCAACCTGGACATTGGCCTATGGATAATAGGGGGTTGAGTTTTCATGGCGGAGACCCAACTTTTCAGTAATTTTAGACATCATAAAATCTCGAAAATGGCTACCGTGATCAGTAATGATAGCTTGAGGGACACCAAACCGAGTAATGATGTGATTGAATATGAACAATGCTGCAGTTTTCCCGGTGTTATCAAATGTAGGCATCACCTCAACCCATTTAGTGAAATAATCCATAGCTACAATGATGTATCCAGGCCCCCGATCGAGTGAGGGTTACATGTCATGAAGTCAATGCCCCATTTGGCGAATGGACCGATGAAAAATACAGGATGTAAGGGATAAGGATGAGATATTATCTTGTTATTATAAGTTTGGCAAGCATGTCATTTCTAGACAACAGTAATGCAGTCCTTAAACAAAGAACACCAGAAATAACTTGTTCGTAAGATCAATTGGGCAGTGGCATACCCAGACATATGACCGCCACAAGCTCCAGAGTGTCATTCATTCAAATCTTTCTCAGCTTCATCATAAGTGAGACATCGTCGAAGAATGGAATCAACACCGTGGCGGTAAAGAGTATCACCAAGAATGATGTATTTGCGGGCTTGATACCGTATACGATGACGATCTGTACTAGAGAGATCGGGCCAGAAAGTTTAAGTTTGAATATATATAATGATATCTCCATACCATAGGTCATTAGAACTAATCAAAAAAAGGGATTCGTCAGGTAAGGAATCATTTGCCACATTTTTTGTCTCAGTGGAGGGAAGGTCACATATCAGTTCAGCAAAAACCAAAGACTTCTTTGACTTAGTGCGTTCGAATTCCAAGTCAAACTCTTGGAGAATCACTATCCATTTGGAGTACTTTACCCCTAGCAATTGTTGAGTACGGATATGTTGCATAGGGTTGCAATAGGAAATGACAGTGGTTCAGTGTAACAAGATATAATGTTCGAAAACGTTGGACAACTTGAACAACCACTGAGGCCAGTTTCTCCACATGTAAGTATTTGGTCTCGGTAATCGTGAGACTCTGACTCAAATAGTATATCACATGTTTTTCATGTGAATCATCCTCTTGGACTAAGACCATGACAATGGTAGAGTCTGAAGCAGCTAAGTAGAGGAAGTAATCCCGACTATAGTCAGGGGGAAACATTAATGGTGTACGGGTTAAGGCAAGTTTCAAAGCTTCAAAGTCTTTGTTTTTAGTATCATCCCATACAAAATCGTAACCTTTCTTGAGTAACCAAGTGAATCCTTTCATTAGTTTAGCGTAATTGGGGATGAAACAAAGAAAAAAGTTTTCCTTCCCTTGCAAACTCTGGAGTTGGCATAAAGTGGAAGGAGGAGGTAGATTAAGGATAGCATGAACCGTCAAGGGGTCTACTCGAATCCTATGTATCAACACAATAAAACCAAGAAGTCGACCAAACTCCACAAAAAAAGGCATTTGTGCGGGTTCAAGCGGATACGGTAATAACGACAATGTACAAAAATGGCCCGTAAATGTGCCGGGTGATCTTGGCGAGGCATGGAATGCGCTGGTAGATCATCAAGATAGGGTTGCACAATGTGCTTAATATCATGGAAATCATAAGACATAGCATGTTGAATAGTCACACCAACATTCTTGAGACCAAAGGGTAATTTTCGGTAAGCGAAGGTTCCCCAAGGACAAATAAAAATGGGCTTGTGTTGGTTCATGGGTAGAATATTAATTTGATTATAGCCAGAGAAACTGTCCATCAAGGAGAATATTTCACTGCCGACACAGTCATCAACGATCTAGTCAACGAAAGGGGTTGGGTAATTGTCCTTAGAACAAGCCTTATTGATGTCCCTATAATATACAAAAATGCAAATGGTACCTTGTTTATTATGTACCTGAACTAAATTGGATACCCAATCAATCAAAGCCACGAGATAAACAAAGCCAAATTTAAGAATTTTTTTCAACTTCAAGCTTGATAGCAACAACTTTGCATCAGTGCACTAGCGGAATTCATTTCCAAATGGGTTTAGCGTTTGAGTATGTCTTAATCTCATGTACAATGATATCAGGATCAATACCTGGCATCTCTTCATAACTCCAGGTGAAAATATTGTGAAATTCTTGGAAAAGGGCTTTATACGTGTGGACCTCATTAGTAGAACATCATGCTCCAATATGAACATTCTCCACGACACTGGGTTTAATGGATATGTCGAGAGGGATGGTAGGGGAAATGTTGCTCAAGTTCCCTTCATACAAAACATCGTGTGTTGACTCGGGAACATAAGAAAAAACAACAACGGTCGACATAGTCGAACTCCGTTGATAACTCTCTATGGTGTCATGTTCTAAAAATAGAATGGAGCGATGATGCCCATCGTCACAGGGAGTGTATTCCATAGACATGACTGACATGATCATCTCATTAGTAGGAAAGATCATGTGAAATGGATCAGAAGATGAATCATAGAGAGAAGGAGAGGAGGGGGTTGCCAATTGAATAGCTTGGTAAACAGATTCGACCATACTTAAAGGCATATTGTCGCCGTAACAAGAGTAATCACCAGGGGTAGGTACTACCCATGGCTCGTATGACTCAGGGTTTTCATGAACAATGGTGGATATCATGTTAATAGAGGCAAAAAAAGGAGGGGGAATATCGGGTGGTGGGATTGGAAATGTACACATCAAAGTTGAATCTTTCAAGAGACCCACTCCGACATTCTCATAACCAGGGGGTGTCTTCGAGATAAAAGGAACGTTGCTACTACAAGAATCAGAATTAAAGAAGGCCAGTTGGTCAACTGTAACGAACTTTCCTTGGTGTGGGAACTGTACCACATGGAAAAGGGTAGACACAACTGCATGCATGGAGTCAATCCAGCTACGCCCAAGTAAAATGTTATAATCAAGAGGTGCATCGAAGACCTCAACCTCAACATTGACCAATTTACCTTCCAATGTAATAGACAACGAGGGAAGAACACTGTAGGGTTTAAAGCCTGTACCATTGAAAGCATTAAGTGTATTGTGTGATTTAGTGAGGGTAGGAGAGACGATGTCTTTCCAACAAGTAATAGACATAGCGCAAGTCAAGGCTCCTTCATCAATCATAGTTCTACAAATATTCTTGTTTTCAACAACAAATTGGATCTGAAATGCTAACTGAGGAGGAAGCCTTGGAACATGATCTTCCAAGTCAAATATTATTAAATTAGTATCTCTGGGATCCATTCCACTGATGGCCTTTAACAGTGCCTTCTGTCGAGTAGGACAAATTTGAAGGACTTCGAGAGTTGACATCATAGAGAGTACTTGCTCAAGGTCTTCTACAATACTGTAGTTTTGTGCAACACGTGCATGAGGATTGAATGCAAACTTTATAACAATGCATTTGGGAGGAGGGAAAAGTACTGTATTGAGACCCGATCTTTCGAGATGAAGTGGAATGTTTGGAGGTGAAGTTGAAGGAGAAGGTTGAACCAATGAAGGTGGTATATCATCAACTTTCTCTTTTAATAGAGAGTAATCCTTGGCTCGAGTTGCGATTGCAACTTCGTTCTTTTTAGAATCACCAGTACGCATAAGAACATAAAAAGAGGTAGAAGGGGTAGCTTGGTCATGAATGACCTATTGGGATTGTTGCTGAGAAGGGAAAGGTCGTGACAAAATGGAAGGTGTAGAAGGTTTCCCAGTCCCTTGGAGGAACTTAGTAACCTTGGCGCGTCTCGGACAATCTTTCATGTAATGATTGTCACCAAAAATCAAGCAGGGGTAACGAGGCTTACATTTATCTTTCTCATCAGCGGTTTGCATTTTGGATTTATCAAGTTGTGGATTATTAATCTTGTCCTCATTTTTCTTACCCTTCCATTTCTTTCTATTTTGATTCTTTCTGGTAGGTGCATATTGAATAGAATTAACTTCGGTAGTCTTACTGGTGGAAGGAGTAGGAGTAGGAGTATTTTGTGCATTATAATTATTATATTAGGGATTGGTGTGACCGGCTTGCGTCAACTGGGTCTCAATGTGGAAGGTGCCAATAACACCATCAACATCATGACAAGTTGTTAGAGGTTTTGGAGTAGGGTTTGTGGAAGGACGAGGAGCATCAGGGATCAAATCGTAAAGTGTCCCCGTTTGCGAATAAACAAGATCCATATACTGAGCACGACTAATCACCTGCTCTTCAGTGACAACACCACCCATGAAGACATCACAAGTGATAGGTCCTATGAGTGATTTGGTAAAACACTTAGCCAATATTTGATCAAGAAGGGGAAATTTGATTAAATGTCTTCTCCTCCTCCACTCATGGATGTGATAAAAAATATGAGTGGATGAGGATTTCTTGAAATAACTCAAAATTTCGATACTTTTCTTGTATCGAATCAGTATCTGGTAATGTGTTAGAAAGGCCATATCTAGGGTGTTAAAGTCATTGAATAAACCTTGCGGTAACTCAATGTACCATTTTGTTGCTGAACCCATGAGAGTTCATTGGAAAAGCTGTAATATGACAGAGTCATCCATCAAGGAGTTGGATGAACACCAAAGATGAAAAGTCATAACATGATTATCCAGATCTTCTCCTGATCAACTGTCAAATTTAGGGATGTCGGATGGTAACTTGGTTGGTATGACAGGCCAATAAGGAGAATGTAATATAGAATCATTCAAAATCCTAGACAGATAAGGTAAATCCAAAGTGGCTAGGAAAGGAAACTGTTGGTTCACTTGTGGAAACTGGTAGTTTTGAGGGGGAAGCCCCGTAGGTATACCAGTAGGACCATAATTAGTTTGAAAATAAGGAGACAATCTTGACAGATTCAGTTGTGGGGGATTTTGAGGCATATAGCCCATAGGGTTGGGTTGAGTAGAGATGTTCCCTTGGAAAGGAACACTAGATTGAACGTTCAGAACCCAAGTGGGATTCAAATAACCTGGATACAATTGACCAAGGTTAAGGGGTACCAAAGAGTTAAATTTAAGATGTTGTCCCCCAGACGCTTGTAGATTTCTCTGGAAAGGAAGATTCTAGGGTAGATATTTTACCATAGGTACATTCTGTCCATATAGTGGGTTATGGACTCCAACCTGAGGTTGCCCCCTAAGTTGAGGTTGTGCCCCAATATGAGGTTGTCCCCCCGCTTGAGGTTGACCTCCAACAAGAATCTGGAAACCAAAAGTGATAGAAATAATGGTGCCTCCAAGCGGATTGGAGCCACTAGGGCCAGCTTCTCCAAACAAAGGTGAAGGAGTAACGTAAGGCCCTCTAGAGAGAACCTGGGTAGGTGTGGGAACAAAACCAACAATAGCGTTATACACAGGAGGAAAAAAATTTCCAGAACCTCCGAATGGAACCTGGGTAGGGATAACAATGAAAGTATTTAGAGCTCTATACCCAGGGGGAAGCGATGCATTGGGTCTAGGTGGAAGTGGTGTCCCAATTGGAGCTTGGGAGATAACCACATTTTTGATAGGAATCGTGGTAGCTTGTGGAACCATAGTAGAATGGGTCATCTGAAGAGTAGGAATCGAGTGAGAACCAATCAAAAATTGGTCTGAAATGATGGTGACACTACTGGTAGTACCAGTAAAATGGTCTAAGGGTACCGTATAGGTAACATACGTCCCAGGAATTTGTGATGCCATAGGTTGATCAAGACCCGCTCCTAGGTTACTGTAAAGATCACGTGTTGTCAAAAAGATGGAACTAGTATTAGAAGTTCTGACAGTGTGAGACAATGTTCTAATGATTCACTTTGAAAAAGTGTATCCTCTATTCCAGATCCTGTGTTAGGTCCAATAGGTATTCCAGTATTATCAACAACAACTATTTCTCCGGATGAATTCATTTGAAGTATACGTGCATTTGGTTTGAGAGGGGGAAGTCTGAATGCCTCTAAAGAGTCTAAAACAATTCAAAATCCTTCTAAAGAGTGTGTGCTTCCAACTTTAGAAGCTACTTCGTTGTTGACTACTCCCTCTGGAGAGCCTTTTGGTGAGTTAGGAGGCAAAAGCTGGTAACCTTTTGGATATTCCCGGGGTAGCCCTTACATCCTACATGAACGACGAAGGCCAATGTTGCTTGATCTGAGTAGAGAATGAAGAAAATCTATGGCCGACTAGAGGAAACAAACAAAACTCACTAATAAATATAAGAATCAAGCCAAGCAAACAAACCTTCTTATTTCAAAGTCACTAGTCGGTGATGAAATCCAGCGTCGCAAAATAAAGACAAGAAGGGGCTTGGATAAGCGGATGGAAAAGTTACATTGACAACCTTATTAATGAACTTACACCTTGGTGTAGGCTCCCACACATAATCGTGGGTATACCCTCCAAGGAGCCCGAGTGAGTTTGGCCAACGTCGATTCCAAGTACCATGAAGAATTTCCCCTCCACAGTCACCTTGTGTAAAGACCCTAAAGAGATAGGCTTCTAAGGTTACCAACTACAACAATGATGCCTAGGGAAACAATCAACATTATGATCCACGTGCAAAGGCAGAGGGTATATAGCCCAAAATCAACTCAAAAGGCTTCCACTCATAATTGTGGGTACACCTTCAAGTGACCCCCATAATACGCACAATCTCTACACCAAGACCAGCAAAGAAGGGTGAGTAA
>JASDQU010686983.1:75987-90011 GCA_032191745.1 Picea mariana | reverse complement strand
GACATAATTAAAATATCATTACTAATATAAATTAAAACTAATGGCCTAAAGCCGACATAAATAAAATAGCATTACTAATCTAATATGCCCCAATTAAGGGGTAATGGGCCAACATTAGGGCTTAACATTATGCATTCCAATGTTCGGAGTGATACAATTAGAAGGTCCAGGCCTCACCTCCTTTGCAGACACTTTCTCAGCCTGTTTTGGATCCTCCTGTTTCTCGGTTCACAAAATATGTAGCTCCAGTGTTGGTGGGTTGACATATGTTTATCTCCATCTATATAATCAGACAACGAATCTAACCGACCGTTGTTGCTTTCGATGCTTTCGATGTTTTTCCGTTATATACATATTCCACTCTAAATTTTTGTGATCTACAATTCCACTGCTAACTACTCCATTATTTTTCCCTTTTTTTTCTTCCCGTGTATTATGGGACTATAAAGTATGCACATGATATCTTATAGAGCATGTACTAATTCCCATGATATTTTATAGAGAATGTACAAATTCTGCATTCGATATCTAGCGACATTTTGGATCCCGGGTTCTCGGGCGGGTGGGCTCAAGCCTGGACCTCCATTGTTCCGTGGCCTACAAATAGCACCCATAGTTCCGCGATATACAAATTGAAAAGTGAACCTGCGGAGTGGCTGACTCAAAATTGCACTTCCATTGTTTCATGTCCTCCAAACAACACTCGTAGTTCCACGATATACAAATTGACACACAGAATGCAGGACTGGTGGGGTGGAGATTACCATTGTTTACGTATGCTAGTCCCTATGAACTATCTAACAGTATCTAAAAAAATATTTTGAATACTAAATTAGCTCTTAGTACTGACAACTGGACACAGAGGTATGAAACATTATGCATTCAAATGTTCGGAGTGATACAATTAGAAGGTCCGGACCTTGCCTCCTTTCTAGACACCTTTTCAACCTATTTTGGATTCTCCTATTGTTGGGTTCACGGAATCTACAATTCCAACGCTGTCACTCTACCACTGTTCACAAATGTTTCAAAGTATCTCTTGCTACCTTCCATCCCCACTAACTTCCTGTGCTTTCGACTGTCCTACTATATCCTCTTCGCTGTTACACGTATTGCACTCAAAAAGTTTCGAGACACACAATTTGACCCTCACGCCCTCACCCTCAACACTTGTACGTTGTAACCTTGTTTTGTAGTTGTCCTTTTTCCCCTTCCTGCGACCTCCATACTTTCTTACTATGCAATTAAAAACCTTTCATGCTAACAGTTGACCATGCAGGAACCCTCAACATTGTCATTAATGGCCGAAAACCTCGAGGATATCTCCCATTATTACGCTTTAAACTAAGATGTGGGGAGATTTATTTTGTCCCTTCCGATTGTTCATCTCCAGCACGCGTCCTCGTGTTGGGCCACTCAAAAAATCTACAATGCTTAATCGCTCATTGCAATATTCAATGTGTTGGAATTTCTATGTATGCAATTAGTATTATTTAATGTTAACAGTGCATCATGCAACAACTATCCAAATTGTCATTAATCAACAAAAGTCTTGAGGACATCTCCCATTCACATGCTTTCAACCAAAATTTGCACAGGGTTATATTATCCCTTCCAACTTTTCATGTCATTCATCGGCTGGAACAAATTAACATTCTTGTAGACTTATGGCACCAGGTTGACATCAGTTTTGTGGAGATACAGTAAACATGTTCTCACAAGAGGACCAGAGCTTTCAATGGTCCAGGGCATACTTTTACTATTCATCTCGTTCCACCCAAAACAAAGTGATTTGGACCTCTGGAATCACTCGTGGAGGCTGCGTTCCTGAGGTTTTTGAATCTAAGGAGGTGGTCTCTTGGTGCACCAAAAAATATATTCCAAGCCAAAGAATTATTCCACTGTGTGACCATTCTCCTGTTTCGTTGTCACCTCGGCTCTTCCACGAGATGTTAAAATTGTCGAACCCAACATTGACATTCATAGGACAAGACTGCAAACAGTTTCTAGAAAAACATCATAACGGGTTGGACATCTTAGTGGAATTCCTCGAAGAACCGACAACAGTTCCTGAAGATATCACAAGATTGTAGGTAAGTTCCTTTAGAAATCCATTCCGAGAAATTGCTTGGCTGGTTACAAGAATAACGGGACATGCATCCACAACAAGCATTTCCCATATAATTATTTATATTTTGTATTTCACAGTTAAGGAAAAATACATTTTTGATTGGGGGAAGCTAATTTGGATTGATCTCTACTCCCAGTTGTCATAATTCAAAGAATCAAATCAATTTTATATGTCATCCTACTTGATTTTCATAATTGTGTATTGTTGTCCGTTTCCAAAACTTTCTCTTTCCAATAAAATAAATTGTGGATTCGACCTAGTAACATTCTGGAATGAGGCACTGTGGAGACACAAGGCCTCCCATTGTTTTTATGAAGTTTTTAATGGCTTTGTCTCAGTTATTGTTAGGCAAGGATGCTCCGCGGATGTCTAGCCAGGGAACCAAGTTTTTTAATAGAAAGGGCACACTTGAGCAAGAGGAAAATCACAGTGTCCTCATGGTCTTTGGCTCTAAGGAAAATCCTGCCTTACTTCCATGCCACATCATGGACAAGATGTTTGTTGCAGAAATAGCAA
The DNA here is from genome assembly GCA_032191745.1 of Picea mariana. Classification (NCBI taxonomy): domain Eukaryota; kingdom Viridiplantae; phylum Streptophyta; class Pinopsida; order Pinales; family Pinaceae; genus Picea; species Picea mariana. The sequence goes on along the minus strand of JASDQU010686983.1, from coordinate 87,364 downwards.
GGCAATACAACCACTGGTTGCATTTTTTCCATGACAAGAAAAAAAAAACAGTTCATTCCTCTACCCTGGAAAGTAAGAGACTTCGTGTGCAGAAACATCAACAAGATCCATGAGTTTGCCACCCATTTCAAGAAATTGAACCTAACGTACGCTGAAAGGCTAAAAGGGTTCAACCCTAATGGCATTTTTCGATAACATTTACTGGGTGTTGGCTTTAAAACCTCTTTTATCCATACACACCTGACCCAAGACAGGAACAATGTCAACAACAATCCTTCTTCTTTCGATAGCAACGCAGAGAGATTGAAAAGCGCCACTGAATTGTACAAACAACATGGAAAAGTATCCGGTGAGAAGAGTACCCAGTCCCCCTCCACCACTCCCAAGAGCATGACATCACCGAGCATCGCTTTGACGATCCACCCCAGTAAGAAAGAAACCCAAAAATCTTCGAACGAAGGAGGAGATAAGAACCCTCCTTGCATAAATATTGATAGTTCTCACAAAATTCCAGTGGCGAAGAAAAGAAGAAACAATGCAGGGCAGGCAGAGGAACCCCAAATTGAAAGTGGAAAACTGCAACTTGAAATTGAAGTTGAGCACATGTAGAAAATTGGGTCATCTGCAGTGGAAATATCGGACACTGACTCTTTTGACATAGATGAATCCTTCGTAATCCAGAGCGCTATTTTTGACAGCCAATCTAAAAGTTTGGTCATTGAAAAGAAAGATGTAACAAACATGAAAGGCAAATCTCGCATAGACATTAACTTTAACGAAATGTCGCCATCCCAAATCTGCCAATTTCACCAGGGAACCGGTGACATTCTTCGTGATTCCATTCGAGGAATTGAGACAGAAAATGCCAATATGAAACAACGCCTCAACGAATTTGAGCAGGCTTTCCTTGCAACTCCAGAATTTGCCAGTCCTTTGGCAAAAATCGTGCTTTCTACCACTCCAGCAAAGATGAAAGTATCCTCTACCCTCCTTGCATGCTCTAGAGCCCTTGTAGAGAATAACATCAACAAAAGAATGCAAGTAGTTACTAAAGCCTGGGAAACATCACAAAATTTTATTTGCTTCGGAAAGACGACCAATGGTTTACTGGAACAATTGGAGATGAATTTAAAAAATGAATATCTTTTATGTGATCAGGTACTAGCCCCTTTTTCCAAATATGTCGACAACACATCAGAACTGAAAAGAAGACAAGAGAAACTCCCCTCGCCAAATCACACCAAAAAAGTAAAAGCATGCTCGCAAAAGAAAGTTTACAACCTGCAGCTCATTGTCAAGTCATGTAAACAAGTCATATCAGAAAAAAAGATTTATTCACAAGCTTGCTCCAGCTGGACTTAGCCAGAACTACCAACGAGGTTCAAGATCCTAACTTAATTCTCAAATCCTTGTCAGTCACCAAAGAATCCTTCAAGGAACAAGTTGATATTTTAAAGAGGTTGTCTTTCGAAAATTTTTACAGCATACTTGAACATCGTCTAGATGAGCATGAGCACTGGGTACTGGACTATGCCTCACACAATGAAGAAATTGAACAGACTCTGCATAGTATTTCAATGGATCTAAGGAAATTAGAAAATGACCTTTACAACATAGAAATGCGAGATGAAACCAACACATCCCCCATGAAAAGCTACATCGAAGAATGGTTCCAAGAGAGAATGGACGACCTTGCCCAGGAAGGGCAAGAATCGGTCAACAGGACTACAATGCCCATCGACGACAGTAACAAAAATGCATCGGCTTCATAGTAAGTTTATACTTCCATATTGTTTTGTTTATCAATCCAGTTTAAATCTATGCTATCATCTTCTCTTCTTTATCAATCCACTTATGTCCTCTTTCAATAGAAAACTGTAACCAAATACTCTTAACTTCCAATTTCTTCTTTTCAGGTCTTCCTCTCTACTATCGTGCACTTCTTTTAACGTTCCTAATTCTTGTACTTATTTCTTTTTATGGTCTACGGAAGCCCGAATCCCAGTCCATATGACAAACGCATTTAAATTTCCAGAAACATGTAACAAACATTATTAATTTTTGATAAATTCCAAAGAAAATTGATTCGACAATGCCCTTATTGTATACTAAATTTTGGGTTTCCAAGAACCTTTCTTGTTTGTTCCAAATAAAACTAATTCAGATATGCTACATTTCTTGTCTCCTATTGTATGCTAATTTTTTGGTCTTCAACGACGTTGATGTTTTAAATGTTGATGTAATTTCCAGAAATATGTAACAAACATTATTTATTTTATAATAAGTTTGTATTGTATAGTTCACAACGCCGCTTCACAATTTGTATATCGCAGAATTCTCGATGTTGTTTGTAGGGCACGAAACAACAGAGACCCATTTTTGAAACCACCAGTCCGAGAACGTGTGATCCAAAAACTGACGAAGTAACCGATGAAGTATGGAATGACCCCTCCTTGCATGCTCTATAAAACTTGTACAAAGAAAACTAATTCGGCAATGCTATATCATTTTTGTCCAAGAAAAGCCTTAGTTTTAAAGCAAGCTAATTCGAGAAAACGTTATTACTATTATATTGTATAACAGACATTAATTTTTTGTAAATTTCTATAGTCCGCAACTTCACCTGTCATTTTGTATATCGCGGAAGTATCGTTGCTATTTGTAAGCCACGGAACATCAGAGACTCAATTTTGAACCCGCAAATTTCTAGAAACATGTAACAAACATTATTAATTTTTGATAAATTACAAAGAGAACTGATTTGACAATGCCCGCGATCCAAAAACTGATGAAGTATGGAATGACCGCTCCCTGCATGCTCTATAAAACATGTGCAAAGAAAACTAATTCGGCAATGCTATATCTTTCTGTCCAAGAAAAGCCTTAATTTTAAAGCAAACTAAATTCCGTTTGTCATTTTGTATATCGTGGAACTGTCGGTGCTATTTGTAGGCCACAGAACATCATAGGCCCAATTTTGAACCCGCCAGCCCGAGAACCCGTGATCCAAAAACTGACTAAGTATGCAATGAGGGCTCCCTGCAGCCTCTATAAAATCTCTTCCCCATACTTTATAAAAGTAGAAATTTCGTATGTATAAAACTAAATATTTACTTTATACAAGTACATATTTCGTATGTATAATTTTTTTATTTGTGATGAATTTCTATAGTCGGCAAATGCACTCCTCTATTTCTATATCACAGAGAACATCAGAGGCCCAATTTCTGTATCATGGAATTGTTGGTGTTTTTTGTATATCGCCAGTCCGACAACCCACGATCCATTACAAAAGTACATATTTCCTATGTATAAAAGTATTTCAAAGTATTTCAACTTTCTAGCCACTATCTATACTAGGTCGCATTTACTCCCATCCCAACCTGGCAGGGACTCAGCTGCCATGCAGCCTTGTTTAAAATTGAAATCCTATTTTCTAAAGGTTTGTTTGAACTCTCTAAACCAAATGTAACCTTATATATTCATGTATTTCTCATTGATTAATGAATGCGCTAATTGTTGTTCCCATTCTTCAGGTACCACGTATCAGTAAATTAAGTTTCATTGTTTACAAAAAGGAGCACTTCTGAAAAGACACCGGACTGGAGCAATTTCCTCCACGTTAGATCTTGAAACCTTTTCATTCATGCTCGCCACCTCTCTGATGGCTACCTGCTCTATCACGGAAAATTTGGCGTGTAAATCCTCTCTCTAATAAGGCTAAGGTGCTCAAAGCTTAATTTAATTGGTCAAATCCAGACAATTATTTACCCTGATATTACTTTCTATCAAGAATTCTTCAAGATAGTAAAACCAGCTAAGATCTGTGTCACATGCCTACTCATCTCATGAAGCACAATTTTTCACAGCGAGTTTGTGGTCGAAAGCCTTTGAAGCACCTCAATCTTCTTCGTATAAACTTGTAGAGATCTACATGAATTAAGCTCCACACTCAATGCATTGCTACAGTCATCTACTATGATTTTGACCCGTTGCCGGCAGTCCACTGTCAATAATCTTGCAAAATAATTTCCTGTAAAATTCAAATATCTCCAGAAATTTTCAAATAATACAACTTCTTACAGGGTTTCAGTGATCATGCAGACGGCGACAGCGTGGTCCGTGGATTAATGGGTTTGAGGTGAGCAGGCATTGGAGATTGGATAACCAGAATCAGAAGAGAGAAGAGGTCGGAAAAGTGCGGGCCGATACGGCGTTCAATATTCACTCTGCTAGGCAGCATTGAATCTGTAAGGAGGAATTTAAAAACTAAATCCAAATCCAAAGCTAAGAGCCAAGTTTTGAGGACCAAAAGCCTTTAAAACAGGGATCTCTGATCTGTAATCCAAAAAGTAAAAAAATGGCACCTTGCCGTAGAGAGGAAGGTTGGAGGAAAACTGAGGCAAAGTCGACAAAGTCGACATGTTATAATCACTTCAGTTACTTGATTAATGAGTAAGAAGATGATACTATGCATTGCATCCAGACACATTGTCAGATTCATAATGAAAAAACATTTTGTACAGAGTTATAAGAAGAGAAATAATCATATATGAAAATTTTGGAAAGGTTTTAATCTTTAAAGAAAAACATATTTATGGATGACATCTATTCATTTTCTAAAATTTATAGATGACATCTAATATTTTTTTTAAATCAATAAATAGCTGTAACTATCATCTTCGCCATTCTAGTTTTGTTTTGTAACTATCATCTTCGCCATTTTAATTTCGTTTTATAATAATCGAGATATTTAAGATATAATATTTGTAATTTGATATTTTTGCAGAGATTTGTTGATCTTTGTAGATTTTGAAATGTATTCATCAAACATTTATATGTTTGACACAAATAACGGTGTAAAGTGATTAAATTCGTATAAATTTATTTTAAATTAGTAAATTTTAAAATGGTAAAATTTTAAGTTGTTAATTTTTTTAATAGTGTAAAAAATTGAGAAAAAGTTGTATTTTAAATTTTTTTTTAATTTTTTATAAAATTAAAATGAATTTATATTGATATTATTTTTTTAATTTCATAAAAAAAAATTATTTTATAAAAAAATGTCTAACAATATATAATTAAATAATTTAATATGAAATATATAAAATATTATATCTAGCTAGTATTATGATCCACATTGGACATCTATCTAGCTAGTGTTATGATCCATAGTGATAACAATGATCCATAGTGATAACAATCGAGCAACCAAGCGCTGAGATGGTGGTAAGTAGAAGATAAAACATGATGTTTATTGCTTGACACTTACATTTACTACATGATATTTGACAATACAAATCCGTTACATATTGCATTTGGAGCTAAGAAACTATGCATGCCAGTGTATTGAAATTTGCTTCAAGGCGGTGCATTAAAAAAGCACATTAAGATTCGCTTCAAGGTGACGAACTAGAAAAGTAGGCGGTGAACTGGAAAAGTACGCTGCGAACTGACAAAGTAGAAATGTTAATGCACTAATACTCACAAAGCTAAACGTATGTTATCTAAGAATGAATTGCAATCAAACATTTTACCCAAAGTTAAAACTTAGATTATCTAATTGAATTATTGAATTGTGTTAGAGCTTCACAATATGACTTTGAAGACTTTGAACTTGTTAGAAAATTTGATATATTTTATAAAAGTAGTTTAAATATTATATTTCATTTTTCCTAAATATTTGGATAGTAATAAAATATTTATAGTCAAAGGCTAATTAATAGATGGTCAATGATGAATCAATTCTTATAGTATTGGTTTTTGACAAAGACTAATAAATTAACTATCTTTGAAATTTTGAATTTGTGAACATTATTAATATATGTATATATATGCTTCTAACATATTCACATTCAGGAAACCTTCATCTCACCCAGTCATGAAATCATACAACCACCCATCAATGTATCCATTAACCATATTAAAGTTTGACCATATTTTTAACCATCAATTCATGAAATCCTACAACCCATCAATATATCCATTAACCATATTAAAACTTGTCCATGTTACTAATGATCAATTAATATCTATTAACCATATTAATATCCATTAACCATATTAAATCTTGACCATATTGCTAACCATCAATTATAAATATATCAAAGTATATTTATTTCTATTTTAACATGTTACACCTTTACATTGTTCATGTTGTTAATTGAATCCAAGATATATCAAAACATATTTATGTACTTCATAACATGTTACGAATATGCATTTTCCATATTATATCATGTTGGTGCACATGATAGAGAGATCCTATTAGTTAAATGATAGAAATTGTTATATAACTTACAAATTATCATAAAATTATAACCAAATATTAAAATATATAAAATATTTAAAATGATTAAAACATAAATTAAATATTTAAAATGGTTAAAACAATGATTAAAACATAAATAAAATATATTTTTAATAGATATACATGTAGTTCCATGATGTAATGTGGCATGTTAAGTAATTTATATTTATAAATTTTATTGTTTATTAAAGTAATGTCTCATTCTTATTGTTTATTAAAGTAATGTTTCATCCTTACTGTTTATCAAAGTAATATTTCCATTTTACCACTTCTTTCTATGTAAAGCAAAAGCAATTCATCTGCACATTAGGTGTAAAAATAATTGTTTATCAAAGCTATATTTCCATTTTAATAATTGTTTATCAAAGCCATATTTCCATTTTACCACTTCTTTTTATATAAAGCAAAAGCAATTCATCTGCACATTAAGTGTAAAAATAATTTTATTGAATTTTTTAAGCAAAATTATAAATTAATATTGATGCATAATTTTTTGTATCTAAATTAATTTTTGCATCTAAATTAATATGTTTCAAGATTTGTAGAATCATTCAATTCAAAGATTCTCATCCGTCATAGGTTTAACATCGTATTTTTTTTTTTTATAATTCGTTGATAATTAGCCCCAAAACTATCTAATAAGAACAATTTCTTTAGCATGGTAATGACTAAGATGTCATTATTTTAATTCAGCCCCATCATAATAAACCTCCTTCATAGAACTTTTGGGACCTTGGGTTAACTAATCATCTTAATACTTTACAGTTTTTTAATCTAATCTAATCTAATCTGAGATTTTAAAATAAACAAATTTTAAATTATAAAATCTATTTAGAATATCCTAACTAATTTTCTTAAAGACTAACATATTATTATTTTTGTTTAATTATAAATTTAATATTATATTATTTTTGTTTAATTATAAATTTATTATTATATGATGATGATGTAGTTGTGTTAAACAATAATACAAGGTTCTTGAATTTTTCAATCACTTACTTTCAATTAAGTTTGAGATAATTAATTATAATATATTATTATGATTACAATATTTTAATATTTAAAATTCAAATAAAACTTAATGTGTTTAATTTAAAATTTTGATTTTTTGGAGTTTTTATTGACATGTTTATTGATTAATTTTTAATTATATCCTATTAAAGATTGTTGGAACAACTGAATTTGTATATTTTGAATGCCTCAAGTTTTTTTTAAGATGCTAAATCTATTTATACATTCAAAAATACAACTTAAACAATATAAAATAATGATTTCACCAATATCTATTTCCAACAATTACAATAAAAAATTTCAAAATATAAAATATTTAGACAATATCAAAACTAAAACTAATATTTTGATTGAAATATATATTCAAAATATTCATTAACAAAAATTACTAATATCACAATAAAAACAAATCCAAAACTATATAAAATTTGGGAAAAGTACTCGACCAATTCCAACAAATCCAAAACTATATAAGATGCGTGAAAAGTACTCAACGAATTCCACATTACAAGGTAATTTGTAATAAATTGAAATTTTGAAGAATGTTTGTAAAGGTATGCATTTAATAAATATAAATTTTGTAATCTAAAACTATATTAAGAAATAAGAAATAATAAAGATAATATCTAAATATCTTTACAAAGAAAATGTTTATATAAAATCACATTTATTTAGACTTCAAATGTTTTACAAATAATTGGTTATTATGATGTAGATTAGGCCAAACATGTGTTGATGAAAATAATTATAACAATTTCTTTATAAAGTTTGCTATATAAAATTATACTCATATAAATGATTAGTTTCTGCCAAGAGAATATATAAATGAGTTTTCTATTGATTTGATATTAATTCGCCTTGTATTTTAAATTTATATGTATAGTGTAATGTTTAACTTAATAAAACAAATATATATTTTTTGATATAATTAAAATATTTGTTCTTTTCATTCCTCATTGATTTATATATTTCAAGTTTTATTGTTGCCTTCAAGTATTTCAATATTTGAAATTAATTACATAATCAATAAACTTGGTTATAAGTACCTAATACATTTTATATAAAAAATTAAGAAAAAATGTAAAAATGTCATGTGTTCTCTCATTATTACTATATATTTATTTCATTATTATTGCATTTCAATAAACTTGGTTATAAGTACCTAGTACCTTTTATATCAAAAATTAAGAAAAAAAATAAAAATGCCATGTGTTCTCTCATTATTACTATCCATTTATTTCATTATTATTGCATTTATGTTTTTCTGATCATTAATACAAAGTGTACTCCTACTAGATTAATACAAAATGATATGTATGATGACATATGTGTAATTTTTTTTTAATAATAATTTTGAATTTCTTTTTCAATGAAAATAAATTAGTAAAAATATAGTTAAAGATGAGAAACAAAATGATATCGACAAATTATATATATATATATATATATATATATATATATATCCTTTTAATAATGATTTAAAATTTTTCTTTAATAAAGACAAATAATACTTATAGCTGATTGACAATGGTTTTATAGTAAATTGACAATTTTTGAAACACTTTAACTAGTTCAATGATCTCATCTAGGCACACTCTATTTCCAAATAAGCCGCCATGCAACCCTTATTTGATTATAAAATTGTGAAGTAGAATAATGGGTATCGAGTTATGCTATATATAACTATACTCCTATAAATTATTTTTGATTATAAAATATTAGAGTATAATAATGGGTGTACTATTTTTAGTTATAAAATATTGGAGTAGAATAATGGGTGTACTACACAAAGAGAATTAATTCAATTGAAAATGTTGATTGATAATTTAAGTATTTACTAATTTTAAAGATGATATTGTTTAATAATTTTGGTTTTATGATTGAAATTTTATTTAATTAATAAAATTTAACCAATTTAATATAATTAAATAAATTTTACTTATTTAATACAATTAAAAATAAATTGAGTAAGAATGTGAGAAAAAATAGTATGCTGAATTACATTTTTTTTAAATTTATATTTAATTGTTTTTTATTATTTTGGAATAATAATTTTATATGATATAATATATTAAAAAATATAGATGATTATATTTATAGAGATAATTATGTAATTAAATTATAATTAAGAATATGAATTTTCTCTTAAAAGATTATAAGTTTAAAATTCACATTAGGTAGTATGTATATCTAAATAAACTTTAGAGGAGAATTTCATATACAAATTTGGTGTCTATTATTATTATATATAAAATATGGTTTTATAATTACTTTTTATTTTGAATTATATATGTATAATTAGTTTGATTTAAGAAGACAAATTATTGTTTACAACATTTTCACAATAAAATAAAAAATGAAAATATTATCTTTCTTATTAAAATGAAAATAAAAACATTATATCCAATAAATATAAAAAGCAGATGTAAAATTTTATAACACATACTAAATGTATTAACGTCCAATTTCCTTTTTTGTGTTGTAATAATTCTTTTTTATAAAATATTAAAATTTATTAAAAAAAATAAAAATAAAAGACCTGGAATCACATATAAACAACTATTTTATACATTTTGGATACTAATAAAATCATATACGTCAATTAGAAAGATATTCAGAATATATACCTATGAGTATGTTCTTTTTACATATAATAATGTTGGTTATTATATTTTTAATATTATTTATGTAGAAATTTGTTTCAATTACTTATAATTATGTCGAAAGGGCAGATTTAATAGGGGTTTAGTGCTTAATAAGTTTTCTATGGACAAGATTAAATATGGCTGGAATATTCTTAGTAGTCACACAAAATAAATGGCTGTGATTTCAATCATTAATTTCCTAGCTATTATAAAGACATCCGTTTTTGTGTTTACTTTTTTACATTTATCTAATCATATTTAAAAATTACTTTGATAGCTAACTGATTGTCATGTAAGTGATTAACAAAAATTAAAATATTAACACCAAATAAATGAAGTGCAACCGTTTATTTGTTAATCAATAATAAAATTTAATAAATTCTTTACCAGCCAATACCTTTCGGCGTTCTCCAGCTACTATATTAGCGCAGCTACTATATTAGCGGCTGTGCTAATAAATAGATATAATGTTATTTCTATTCAATATGAAAAAATATTATAAATAGGTATTTAAAAATTTATTAAAAAGGAATGAAGATTTTATGTACTATTAGTCTTTTTCATAATTATTCTTAAAAATACCTTTAAACTAACTCAAACATGGGAGTTAACAAGGGTGGGTAAAACTATTGATGATGGAAGGGGATCTTAAAAGCATGGATAGCTTAGGATGTTTATTTGAAGAAATTTTTAAAAATAAGTTTGGTGATTAAGAATGGAAATGAAATAAAAATAGAATAAGGGTTTAAAAAACATAAAATTCATATTAAAAAAAATATAAATCCCAAACAAATCAACTTCAAACAAACCATTTGTTATAAAACAAACCATTTTTTATAAAATAAAATTACTTTATTTTAATGAGTAAGTTTTAAAAGTTATAAAAAAATTAATATAAATTTAATAAATATATTTTTAATTTAATTGTATAATATAACATTAAATATGTAAACTATTAATAATTTGCTATAAATATGAAAAATAAATAAAAAAAAAAATTAAAAAAACAACATAACATAAAATGTATTTTAATGAGAGTAAGTTTTAAAACTTATAAAAAAAATTAATATAAATTTCATAAATATATTTCTAATTTAATTGTATAATATAACATTAAATATTAAATATGTAAACTATTAATAATTTGCTATAAATATGAAAAATAAAACAAACAAAAATTAAAAAAATAACATAACAACCATGATAACAATATATAAAATTGTAAATCCCAAACCAACCACAAAATTTAATGAGAATAAGTTTAAAAAATTATAAAACAAAAATAATATAAATTTAATTGTATAATACAACATCAAATATGTAAACCATTAATAATTTGCTAAATCATTAATAATTTGCTATAAATATGACAAACAAAAATACTTAAAAAATAACATAACAATAACAATCA
>JASDQU010686983.1:51644-75930 GCA_032191745.1 Picea mariana | reverse complement strand
AAAAAAAAAAAAAAAAACTGATTTTTTATTTATAAAAAAATTACGATATTATGTTGCTCCTTCCATTAGCATGAGCTATATAAGTGTACATAAATTGTGCAAACCAAATATATTTCTTAATGGTCAATGTAACATCAAGCATACGTTTTAAGGGATTTTCATGTTAATAATAAGTTTTTTTATGTATAATTTTTAGGGGCCTAACCCTTCACATAGGTAGAATAATATATTTCTATGTAATAAAGGTCAATATTAATAAGGCCTAGCAATAAGGAAGAATAAGTCAAATATAAGAAGACCTAATAGAATATTTCACTTCTAGAAGGATCTTCCTCTATATTGTTCTTTTGATAGACATATTTAATATAAATAGGAGTAGAGAGTATGAGAAATTTTGTCTTAGATATTATTGTAATAGAGCTCTGCCTTGTTGGAGGGTGCCCCCTCGAAGAGGCAAGTGAACATTGATATTAGTAATCAAAATGTTCTTTCTGGTGTTATTTTGGTATTAATGTGGTGTTGTTCTGGTTATATCGTTATGTATTTGCCATTTCTAACTAATTATTTATGTTCTGCATACTATTTTATATCTGGAATATTACAAGTGGTATCAGAGCACCTTCCTCGATAGAAAATTGTGGGTTAGTTTTTTTTTTCAGGGTAGAGACATATTTCGACGTCTTTAAGCTACGTAGATCTATCGTTACGCGCATAAAACCACAGTCAGGGATTCATACATGCAAGAAATACAAGTGGTACTTAATCGCTCATCTATTGGCCACCCTTGTAACCCCTATTGGTATCCCTTCGAGTGGTAGCAAATCAGACAACACATGTATACGAATCGACCTAAATCTCCTGAGGCCCTCCATAGATAAATCGATCGGTCACCTTACTGTTATAGTGCCACCGAGAACAACACTCAGAAAGATACTCTTTAGTACCTGGGTAGTCGGGTAGTACGACTAAGGGCACAATCTAGCCTCCTTAGTTGGTGCCATGAGGTATTGGGTTGCGTACTACTGTTGGACCCTGCATGCATATCAAAGAGCTATATTACAGGGAAAACCATTGTCTCTAGAATATTTGAATACCCTAACCCCTGGGACAAAAAAAAAAAATAGAATAGACAAGATCTATTGTCGTGCAACTGTGTCTCCTCCATTCAAGTTGCGAAATTACTACACATTTCTTCATGTTAAGCATTTGGGAATTTCGTCACTACAATTATACTTCATGTCATATTAGAGTATAACTCTGCAATATTCTTCATATCGGAGTCTGGATCATGTTGGCACCATTATTTGAGACCTATCCCATTGGATTTTTCTCTTCTCCCTTATCGTAGTCATACCTATCATTTTTTCAGCAATTTGTTTTTCTCGTGGACCCGAGCCCCTTCAAACACCCTTATTTGAGATTTACCCCATTGGATTCAACTCATCGCTCTAATCGTTGTGATACACTTCACCCATAACCCATTTTCTGTGTGGTCCCACCCACCTCTTAGCCAAGACTCGTAGCCAAGACTTGGAATCTTGCTTCAATGCCTTGCACTCTAATTTCACAGAAACCCAACCAGAAGTGAGACAAATCAGTGCCAATATTTCCACTGTGAATAAAAACATGAATTCCTCCATCAACACCAAAATAGAGGACCTCAAACAAGACCTTTCTACCCAGCTCGAATCCTTCACTATGATGATCTGCGCCAAGCTGCATATCCCTACAGATCTTTCCTTATTCGACCCACCTTTGCAAACCAAAGGCGAAACTTCCTCTCATTCCCAGAATTTTCAGCCCATCACTTTCTACGTGACCTACGCCTTCCACGTGTGGATGTGACCAAATTTGATGGCTCAAATCCCACTGGATGGGTAACTCAAATGGAACATTATTTCTCTTTGTATGGAATTACGGATGAGTTGGTCAAACTTCAGTATGGTGTTCTCCATATAGATCAAGAACGTTGGCAATGGTGGCAATGGAGAAAAAATGCCCGCCAAGGGTATGTGGCTTGGACACACTTTGTGGCAGAGAATTATGAAAACTTTGAAACTGACACCAACCATTTAGGACGTTTGAAAAAGTTGAAAAAATCTGGCACACAAGAATACTTTATAGCCACTTTTCAGTAATTGAGCTTTTGTACAGAGGGCATGTCTGATGCTTTTTTTCGATAATGTTTTATAAGTGGCCTCAAGGATGATATTTGTGCCCATGTCCTCATGGCTCGACCTCATATTTGGTTGGATGATACTCAAAGAGATAAGGGAGCAAAATAGTTTATCTCTTCTCAAAACCGAAAACCTTCCTTTATTCCTCGCACTAAACAAGTCACTCCCACTCCTCCTTCTACTCCACTAAAGATCTAGAAATTGACCAGGGCTGAAATGGTTGAATGACAACTCAAAGGCCTTTGTTATAATTGTGATGACAAATATTTTCTTGGGCATAAGTGTAAGGAATAAAATATTTTTATGGCCATCTCAGAGGATGTTTCAGAAGATGATGTTGAGGCTCCCATTGTGTCTGTGTCACCTGAACTCACTGACATGACCCCTCCCTCAGACCCTCCTGAAGTAGAACCGGTCATTTCCCTAAATTCTCTCACTGGCTTCTCTGCTCCCCAAACCCTCGAGATAATTGATTACATTAAGCATAGGAATTTCATCATTCTTGTTTATAGTGAAAGCACCCATAATTTTATTCATCACCACATTTCCCAAGAAACTAATTTCTATATCCGTGTCGTCAATAATTTTCAAATCATGATTTCCAATGATAGGTCCATGAAATGTGGAGGGCATTGTGAAAATGCGTGTCTCCAAATTGGTGAGTACCACATGAAACCTCATATGTTTTCTATCAACCTAGGCAGTTGTGACATTCTGTTGGGTGCAAAATGGATAAGGACTTTGGGTCCCATTCTCATGGATTTTAAGGAATTAACCATGCAATTCGACCAGGAGGGCCAACAATATAAGTTCCAAGGACTCACCGTTGATTCCCCAGATATCATCAGTTCCCATCGCATGGAAAAGATTCTAAAAAAAGGTCTTTCTGGCATTATTGCCAACTCCATGCCATACAATCCACTTAGACACCCTCTATGCTGCAAGAACTCCAATCCATCCTCTCCAAACATCAAGTGGTTTTTTCCACTCCTGAGGGACTCCCTCCTTCCCGCATTTTTCATGATCATTCCATTCCCCTTGTCCCAGGAATACTTTCTCCCAATATCTGTCCCTATTGTCATCCCTTTTCCCCAAAAAAATGAAATTGAGAAAATTGTTCAAGAATTCCTCAACGTAGGTGTTATCTTCCCTAGTACGAGCCCCTACTCTTGTCCTGTGGTCATGGTCCTTAATAATGAAGGTTCTTGGCACATGTGTCCTGAATTCCGCACCCTCAACAAACTCACCATTAAAGACAAATTTCCCATTCCTGTGATTGATGACCTCTTGGATGAATTGAGTGGTCCCTGAGTCTTTACTAAACTTGATCTTCGTTTTGGCTACCACCAGATCTGTATGAACGAGGCAAACATTCCTAAGACTACATTTAGAAATCATGAGGGCCACTATGAGTTTTTGGTCATGCCCTTTGGCTTGTCTAATTCTCCCTCCACTTTCCAAAGCCTCATGAATCATGTCTTTCATCCTTTTCTCCATAAATTTGTCTTAGTTTTCTTTGATGATATCCTCATCTATAGTAAAAACTGGACAACCCATCTTGGGCATGTGGATCGAGTTCTCCATCTACTTTCTAAACACCAAATTTTCCTCAAACAATCTAAATGTTCTTTAGCACCTCAAAAGTCGAGTACTTGGGTCATCTTGTTGGCAAGGCCAATGTCAGGGTGGATCCTAAAAATATTGAATCTATGCAATATTTTCCTCACCCAAAGACTCTCAAAATCTTGCATGTATTTCTGGGTTTAATATGTTATTATCACAAGTTTGTTAAGAATTATGGAAAGATTACGGCACCTCTCACTTCTCTCCTTAAAAATAATTCTTTCACTTGGACTCTAGCAGCTTCTCAGGCTTTTCAAATCTTGAAGATGGCCATGTGCACCACTCCAGTCCTGGCCCTTCTTGATTTTACAAAGACCATTGTTCTGGAATGTGATGCTTCCGGGAAAGGAATTGGTGCAATCCTTATGTAAGACATTCGACCTTTGGCCTTTACCAACAAACAATTTTTAGAGAGACATTTGGGTAAATCAATCTATGAACAGGAAATGTTGGCTATTCTACATGTTGTGGATCTTTGGTGCCCTTATCTATTAGGGAAACACTTCCAAATTAAGACATCTCATCAAAGCCTCAAGTATTTTCTGGAACAACGCCTTTCCTCCCCAGAGCAACAAAAATGGGTGACTAAGCTCTTTGGATATGATTATGAGATCATTTACAAGGAAAAGACAATGTGGTTGTTGATGCACTTTCCAGAAAATATGAAGACGAAGGGTCCGTTTTTTATCTTTCCTTCATTGTACTAGATTGGCTCCAAGTTGTTCACCAGGAATGGCTACATGATCCCAAAAGTTCTCATTTGTTACAACAATTGCAGGCCAATTCTCCAGTCTCCATAGGGTACTCTTGGCTCAATGATGACCTTCAATACAAAGGACGTTTTCATTTAAGTAAACAATCAAAAATTAAATCCATGGTACTTTCTGAGCTTCATGCTACACCCATCGTTGGGCACTCAGGGTTTACCAAAACCTATGATCGAGTCAAAGATTGTTTTTTCTGGGAGGGTATGAAATATGACATTCACAATTTTGTGGCTGAATGTGATGTTTGTCAATGCAGCAAGGGAGAAACAATCAATTTTCCTAGCACACTACAACCACTTCTGATTCCACCTAGTATTTGGTAGGATATCTCTATGGATCTTATTGTAGGATTACCTAAATCGAGAAATAAATTAGTCATCATGGTGGTAGTTGATCGTATTTCCAAGTATGCTCATTTTTGTTCTCTTCAACACCCATTTACAACCTCCACTGTGGCTCAAATTTTCATTGATCTAGTCTTCAAGCTTCATGGCATGCCTCATTCTATTGTTTCTGATCGCTACCCAACTTTCACCAGCAATTTTTTGCAAGAACTGTTCAAGCTACAAATCATCAAATTACATCTCAACATATATTATCATCCCTAGACCAATGGTCAAACTAAAGTTGTCAACAAATGTTTGGAAACATATTTGAGGTGTTTTGCATTGGAAAGGAAAAAACAATGGGCTCAATGGTTACCACTAGTTGAATGGTGGTACAACACTTCTTACCATACAACTACCCACACGACTCCTTTTGAAGTGGTATATGGAAAAAATCGACATTCAATTCTCTCATACTTTCCAGGTGTCTTGAAGGTCCAGGCGGTTGACCAAACACTTATAGTTCGAGAGGCTATTCTCCGTACCCTCAAAGAGAATTTGGTCATGGACAAGAATCGCATGAAGAAACAAGCAGATCAAGGTCAATCTCAACGTCAATTTGCAGAAGGAGATCAAGTGTTTCTTAACTGCAACCTTACAAGAAAAATTACCTCAAGACTGACCATTGTCAAAAACTGGCACCCAAGTTTTATGGTCCTTATACCGTTCTCAAGCGTGCAGGACAGGTGGCCTATTATTTAGCTATGCCCATTCATTCTAAGATCCATCTTGTTTTTCATGTTTCCTACTTAAAGAAGGTGATTGGAACTTCGTTCCAAACTCAAACCAACTTCCCCGAGTTGGACGAAGAAGGCTCCATTTGGCTACAACCACAATCTTTTTTGTACCAGCATGAACTTCGTCTGCGTCAGCGAACCATCAAGGAAGTGTTAGTCCAGTGGAAAGATACAACTCCAACATATGCCACTTTGGAACCAACTACCATATTGCAACAATTTCCTCATCTGAAGCCTTGAGTACAAGGTTGTTTTTAAGGGGGAGGACATGTTAGGGACCTAACCCCTCACGTAGGTAGAATAATATATTTCCATGTAGTAAAGGTCAATATTAATAAGGCGTAGCAATAAGGAAGAATAAGTCAAATGCAAGAAGACCTAATAGAAGCTTCTGCTTCTAGAAGGATCTTCCTTTAGATTGTTCTTTTGATAGAAATATTTAGTATAAATAAGAGTAGAGGGTATGAGAAGTTTTGTCTTGGATATTATTGTAATAGAGCTCTACTCTACTAGAGGTTTCCCCCTCAAAGAGGCAAGTGAACATTTATCTTAGTAATCAAAGTGCTTTGTCTGGTGTTATTCTCGTATTATTTTGGTATTATTGTGGCGTTGTTCTGGTTATATCATTGTCTATCTTCCATTTCTAGCTAATTATTTTTGTTCTGCATACTATTTTATATCTAGAATATTACAATAATTTTGAAATAAAGGACAATGCAATGCTTAAAATAGGACTTTGATATTTCCAGTGGATTCAATATAAAGTATTTAGAATTTAACACATGGATAACAAAATAGACATTTAGTTGCGATAAGGATGCTCAAAATCTAAAGATAAAACATTACTGTTGAATATTCTTTTATAGGTTGATAACGAAAGAGCTTGGATGATTTGTTTATTATATATATATAAATTTTTAATTGAAAAATATTATATAGAATCCAAATCTCTAAATGGTAAAAAAATACATTGTCTTAATTTGAGATGAAAAAAAGCTATATGAAAAAAAAAAATTTGCTGGTCTGCACGCAGGAAATCAGACCAACAAAAAAACATAACATTGTCATTCAACAACTGTTTGATGTGTCGAAGATCTATAACTGATAAACTAAAATAGGAATAGCTCCTAGTTCATGTGTGAGTACTTCTTTCCTTATTTAATCTACTAGGACAAGGTGGTAAACCCAAATCTCACTGGTAATTTAACAAAAACCACAAAAGGAACAACATAAAACTTAGCTAATGTTTTTTCCTACTGCCATTGGGACTTGGGGCTGAGCATAGTCCTGTTTAGACAAATCCATGAAGACCATCTTGTCAGCAATCAGGTTCATCTTGTGGTCGAAAAACATGATCTCGAGTTGCACATCATCGAGTTGCAGGTAGAATTCTTGGCGGGCTTCATGGTGGTCCAACGGAGCTATGCCCATAAGATTTTTTAGGTGCCAATAGATGTCCACAGTTTTCAGGTACTGCGAGGATCAACCACAGATAGAAATAGTATCAATAAACCACAAGTTGGTCATCTCCTTCACCTCTTCGTCTGAGATCAACTTCCATATAAATCAAACATCGACCTCGACCATATCTATTTCTGATTGAATTTTCGGAGGGGTGATTGAGCGATAGGTATCCGTAGAGTTTTCAGCTCCGTCCACCAGTCGAAACCTGACTAGGTTCTGGGTCTGTGTGAGGTTCCCCCCTGGCCTCAACTAGAAGAGCTTCCTTGAGCCATGTCAAAGGAGTTGGAGAATCAGAGTGCAAGATTCAGGAGCGAGAAAGGCGAGGAAGTTCGCACCGCAGGGTGCAACAGGGTAGTTGTGGAGGGACATGAGAGACAAATAGAAAGATACAAGCAGTAATGCAACTAGAAGGGGACACAAATAACATAGCCACTCAGCCCCATGGGCCATAAGTGGAGGTTTCTCCCATGATTAGCGTAGATATGGGTCATATCCGCCATCAAACTCATTTTCTTTGCCACCTTCCCAAGACGCATGCGAAGGACAGGGGAATCGAGCTAGTAAGGAGCATGCAGAATCATGACGTAAATGCGAGGCAGGGACAACATGATAA
The DNA here is from genome assembly GCA_032191745.1 of Picea mariana. Taxonomy (NCBI): domain Eukaryota; kingdom Viridiplantae; phylum Streptophyta; class Pinopsida; order Pinales; family Pinaceae; genus Picea; species Picea mariana. The sequence continues at coordinate 68,163 of JASDQU010686983.1, read as the reverse complement.
ATATGTAATTTAATGTTGCACTTGGTTTTTCTCTGCCAATAAAATACCAATAATTATAGAACTAAAATCTAATCTTAATAACCATGCAAAAACTGATTTTAATATCTATGCAAAATATTTAAATGTATCCAAAACACTGATTCAATCTTGAAGCCTAACATCCATAAAATTATTGAAAAAATTCATAAACTTTGATTTTCAATAACATAAAAGATACTAATTGAGTACTTTACTTTTATTAAAAAATGTTTTTATCAATATTATATTTTCCTTTATTATATATATTTTTATCCTAAAAAGAGTATCACTCATATCATATTTTAGAGAGAGAGAAACATTCATTATATAAGGGATGTATAATTGAAAATAAAAGGTATCTTTGGTAATGCTCACTAGGTTTAATTAGAAGAATTTTTTATGGAATGAGTGATTTTTCATTTTAGATGTAATATTTGATTGTCCTAAAAATTGTGACATACATGTGAATAGTTTTATTCTTCTCAACATGTTTTATGTGTTGTGCCAAAGTATTATGTTTTTATATTTATACTATTTTTTATTGAATAGATCATTAATCTTATTTTTTTTGTGTGCGGTAACAATGTCTTATCTTTAGTTTCTCATTTCTTTACATGCTATCAAAATTTAGAAATTATAAAGTTTCTATATATTTAGGTAGATTTCATCAAGATATGAACTATGTGGACATCATATTAGACCAACAATTACAATAGTTAGGTACCCATGTATTCAGAGGGGTGGTGGATATTAAACCAACAGTTACAATAGTTAGGTACCCATGTATTCATAGGGGTGGTGGATGGTTCTTTCTTTATGTGGATTTTGATAGTTTGATTATGTCTACATGATCTAGATAGGAGATGCAATTGACTTCATTGATTAGGAGGTTGGTCAAATATCATAATGAACACTTGACTTGAGAGAGATTGAGACAAATACTTATTAAGGAAAAATGTTGGAATGAATAACTCTTACTTGTCTTTATGATACTAAAAATTATTCTTGTTGTTGATCATTATTATATACATGAATAGTTTTATAAAAAAAAATTGTTCAATTAGTGAATATCTGGTTGAGATATTCTCTTAACCATTAGTTAATATGCTAAAACAATGTGTCCATATTACATTGAAGTTTAAAATATTTAAATATGTACTAGTACATTGATTAAATAACTGAAGTATAATTTTTTATTGAATAACTTATTTGTGGAAATTATGTCTACTTTTCCATTTCAAACCTAAACACTGTTTTAAAATTTCTTATCATACAAATATCGACCGCGTGTCAGTAAATTAAGTTTCACTATTGTCAAAAAGGAGAACTTCTGAAAAGGCACCCGACTGGAGCAATTTCCTACTCGTGGCTACCTGCTCATCGAAACCTTTTCATTCATGCTTGCCCCTTCTTTGATGGCTACCTGCTCTATCACGGAAAATTTGACGTGTAAATCCTCTCTCTGATGGCTAAGGTGCTCAAAATTTAACTTAATTGGTCAAATCCAGGCAAGGCTAAGATCTGTCAGAGAACGTCTCATGAAGCATAATTTTTCAAAGCGAGTTTGTGGTTGAAAGCCTTTGAAGCACCTCAATCTTCTTCGTATAAAATTGTAGAGCTCTACATGAATTAAGCTCCACACTCAATGCATTGCTACAGTCATCTACTATGATTTTGACCCGGTCCCGGCAGTCCACTGTCAATAATCTTGCAAAGTAATTTCTTGTAAAATTCAAATATCTCCAGAAATTTTCAAATAATACAACTTCATACAGGGTTTCAGTGATCATGCAGACGGCACTTCAGCGAGCGAACGGAGACCGCGTGGTCCGTGGATTAATGGGGTCGAGGTGAGCGGGCGTCGAGATTGGATAGCCAGAATCAGAAGAGAGAAGTGGTCGGAAAAGTGCTGGCCGATATGGCGTTTAATATTCACTCTGCTACGCAATATTGAATCGGTAGCTGGTGGTGTCTATTTTGTTGGATTTGGTTGGAAAAATGCTACCCTTTACACTAGGTCTTTAGATAGGATGAATATTGACCGCCCTAAATTAATAAGTAAGAAGATGATACTATGCATTGCATGTAGACACATTGTCAGATTCATAATGAATAGAAATAGTGATATATCAAAATTTTGGAAATGCTTTAATCTTTAAAGCAAAACATATCTGATGACATCTATTCATTTTCTAAAATTTATAGAATCAAGAAAATAGCTGTAACTACCATATTCGCCATTCCAATTTCGTTTTATAATAATCGAGATATTTAAGACATAATATTTGTAATTTGATATATTTGCAAAGATTTGTTGATCTTTGTATATTTTGAAATGTATTCATTTAACATTTATGTTTGACATAACCACGCTGTAAAGTAATTAAATTTGTATAAATTTAATTTAATTTTAAATTTATTAAATTTTTATATGATTAAATTTTAAGGTGTAATTATTTTTAGAAAAAGTTGTACTTTAAAAATCTCTTCCATTAATTTTTTAGAGAATTAAGATGAATTTATATAAACATCATTTTTCTAATTAACAATGATCCACATTACACATCTATCTCACAACAATAAAATTCTTTCAATAATATATTGATTAGATATGTAGCACTTGCACATTCAACGACATACATATTATATTATATCCCATAATGTACTTAAACAAACGCCTCTTTCAATAACAATGTTAAAATCGCATTCAAAAATTATAGAGCAAATTGTTTTCGAAAAAACAATTTCAAGTTGTATTTGAAAAACGCTACTTTGAGCAAATTGCTCTCGAAAAACAATATCAAATTGTATTTGAAAAATGCTACTTTAAAGTGTTGACATAAAATGTTGTTACATGTAGGAGTTGAATTTAGTATAACATGAAGTTGTATATATGATTGATTAATTTTAGTTGGTCATGTTGATTGAATAATTTAAAAAACTAAAAGAATAACAATTCTAACTCATTTTCATATTTTTTTAATGTCTAATTTTTTATTATAAATATAAATCTTGACTATAAAATTAGCAATATATTTATCTTATCCTAATCTAATAGCTAATGCAATGCATGTTAATCAAAATATGACATAAGAAATAAAAGAGGACAAATAATGAGAAATTAATGAATTGAAGATTAAAATTCAGTATAATGTGGAAAATGTGAACTAATGCCATTTATCAATTGACATTCCGACCATTCTTCCGAAAGTTTCCCATATAATTTACTTATTCTTATAATTTACGGCGGTTACAGCACATGTACAAACGACTGTCGCCGGCCGTATTTGACATTTGAACATTTTGGGTTTGGCCATTCAACGAACGCGTGACATTACCTCGACAATCGATCGCTCCCGTTAGCAATCGCAGAGCCATTTATTAAACTATTCACACCACCAGTATTTCATTCAATTTTTCTTTGCCGAATACCAATCCTATCATTATATGCGTGCACTTGTTCATTCATTCCCTAATCCACATGAGGAAACGAAGTATTTTTAGCAAAACTAAAATCACGAAGACAACTGTACTGTTATGGGATGGGAAACAATTTTCCTCTTAACCATTTCAATTATATTTAATTTAATTGACAATTTTTATTAATAAAATTATATTATTATTTTTTTACGGAATTTATATATATAATTTTTTTACCAAAATTATTACTCCAGGAAACACTTAACAAAAATGTATTGTAGTGCCAAAGTCAACAAGAACAACAATATATTACTATGACAAATATTCACAACATCAATATTAGCAACATGATTGGACCCTTTATTTCAACTACAAATTCTTAGCTAAAAAGTTATTGTCACCAACAAAAATGTATTGTGGAACTCAACCAAAAAAAACAGTATTTCCACCCAACAAAAATATATTTTCGAACTCAACAAAAATATTACACCAGAACTAAATGAAACCTTATCCAATGCCAAGCTATGATTAATACATCAAAATACAAGAATAAGACACTAAATAATCTTGTTAGTCACACTTTTATATGAACTTTGTAATTTTCTTTTCAGAGTTACAAATTCTTCCTTGTTATCAAAGTTGTGAAGATACGGCTCCATTACAAATTCTTCCTTGCTATCAAAGTTGTGAAGATACGGCTCCAAGATCTCTTTTGAGTATCCCAAGATCTCAACTATTGAGCTACTCAAATCTCCAATATGTTGAGATACTAAAAATCTCTAACATATTGAACTACTCCAAGATTTCTTGAGATGAAGTCAAATGCTTCTTTTAGGCCTGCAACTTTATGGGAATCTTCTAATTAAGGTTGAACATGTCAATTGTGTCTATATCATCATTACTTAGTCACAATTAACTTTATCAATTGGGGCCACCAATAAACTCTTTATGTTATGATATTTTTTTCTTTTTATTCAATACTAAGTTTAACAAAGAGAGAGAAAGAGAAAACATTGTAGTCTAAACTTGCTATGAATTGATAATTTTCAGGTGAATCAAAATAATAGGAAGAGAAGTCTACAATTTTTCCCTAAAATCGAGCAAGAATAATTTTGGATTGATGAAATTATAAATATTAGAAATTAACATTGCACAATTTGGCTATAGTAGGTGTATTCAAGGGTGTTGAACCAATTATTGCATTGAAAACACCAATTTTATCAATCCAAAATTGCAATTTCACAAATATTGCTTACCTACATTCTAGTGATATTAAAAAAACAAAGGTAAGCAATGTGTTTAACCCCCCTCCCCCCACGCGTGTGGTGTCAGATGGCCAACTACCTAAAGATGTTCATGTATCAAACTCCCTTGGTTAATAAATTTGTGAGCATCTTGTTGACAGGGTTGTTCGATAAAACAATTGATGGCTACTCAGTGCTCTTCATCCGCACACAAACTTCTTGCATGTGTTTAATATTTTTCATCCTTTTCCTTTTATTCTTCTTTATCTCCATGCCTTGTACCATTCACAAATAAAATCGATATATAGAAATGAAAGAAAAGGAAAACCTATTACAGAACACAAAGCATGCATTAATGAAAAGAACAACAAAGTTTCATCACAACTATGAAATTATTTTTATTGGACTGTGCAAGAAGATTTACCCCTCAAAAAATAAGAATACATTTGCTTGTTTGCATTGTCCTCACAGACATCAAACATGCCAAAGAATAAATATTACACATCATATGAAAATCACATGGCTACGAAAGAATTCCTTTTTACTATATCTAAGTATCTTAAAGAGGTACAACCTGCAACAATGTTGGATAGTCCTTTTTTTCATTAATGATAGGTGAAAGTACAAATCATAATTTAGAGAAACACCTTGTGGTTTATGCCACATTTCTAGCCTCATAAGGGTTGGGGCCTCCAATTTCACAATTCTTAAAGATCATAAATGTTTGTGATGGAAGAAGGAAAACAAGCTATGATGAAATTAATGATTTAAATGAAGAAAGGGGCCTTTCAAATAAAATATTGATTTAACAATTTCCATAGATGATTCGTCATCAATGGTTGGAAATGAAATTGGTTTTGTTACTTTTTTGAAAAGGGATATACCTAATATTGTAGGTATTCATTCTATTGCTATTTGTGAAGCTCAAACCACATTAGATGCTTCCAAAAGAATAACTAAATTATTAATTGTTGAGAAATTGGAAAATAACATATATTCTTGGGTGCAAAATTCTACTAAAAGAAATAGTCAACTTATTTCCCTACATGAACATATGCAACTTGAAACTCTTCAATCTCTTCAAATCCATGGACTTATATGGCTCTCAAGAGGTCAACTCGTTGAAAGTAGTGTTGTATGGATGCCTCCCATGTTGACTTTGTGGAAATCTGAAAGGAATGACTCATGCTATGACGATGAAAGGATCTTTTCGGTTTAGTTTTGTTTACATATGCTTTCATATGTAATGTGTGAACTAAACAAGTTGAATAATAAATTCCATGAAAATTACGTTGATTTTACCTCTTTGGGGGAAAACATAGATGTTACTATATTAAACACTTTTAAAAGGTGGTTTTTAAGAAGTGACACATTCCACATGCACATGCACATGGTGAGTTTGTTGATATACAAAAGAAATCATGGAAACCTTGCATTGATGGTTCACTAGAAAGTTTCGAACAACTTGCAAAGGAATATATCCAAGCTCTTGTAGAGAGTTTGAATGGAATGTTCCCCAATATTTGTTTTTTTCAACTCTGTAAGGTTGTTTAGCCCTTTTCATTATGTACATGATGTTCGTGGAAGAGAAGAAAATTAAAAGCATTGGCTTGAAAATACACTATATTTGAGAGGGAAGAAATCAAAATTTTGTTTGATTTTGAATATTGTTTGAATGAGTTACATGCATTTGTTGATACTCTTCTTGTTAATTCTAAGGGATCATCTATGAAATATGCTTTGATGGATTTGCAATATTCCAAATATAAAGTAGTATGCAGATCAAAAATATTTTAGCAATTAATGGAAGAACAACAATGAGATAACTAGAACAATATCAGATTAATGCCATAATAACACTAGAAATAGCACCTTTATTAATGATAGAAATTTTCACTTTCCTCTTCGAGGGGTCAACCTCCAGTAGAGCAGAGCTCTATTACAATAATCTCCAAGACAAAACTTCTCATGCTCTCAACTCCTATTTATACTAAATCTCTATACCAAAAGAACAATCTAGAGGAAGATCTTCTAAAAATGAAAGCTTCTATTAGGTCTTCTTACATTTGACTTATTCTTCCTTATTAATAGGCCTTTATTACATGGAAAATTTATTATTCTACCTACTTGAGGGGTTAGGGAGATTAGGTCCCTAACATGTCCTCCCCCTTAAAAAACAAGCTTATCCTCAAGGCTTTAGATGAGGAAATTGTTGTAGAATGGTAGTTGATTCCTAGGTGGCATCGACTGGAGTTGTATCTTTCCACTGTACTAACACTTCTTTGATGGTGCGTTGACAAATTCGACGCTTACGCTATTCCAAGACTATTTGTGGCTGCAACCAGATGGATCCTTCTTCATCCAACTCAGGGAGGCTAGTTTGAGTTTGACACTTAGTTCCAATCACCTTATTTAAGAAGGAGGCATGAAAAACATGATGGATCTTAGAATGACTGGGAAACACTAACTGATTGGCCACCTATCCCCTGTGCTTGAGAACTATATACCACCTATCCCATGTGCTTGATAACTGTATAAGAACCATAAAATTTGAGCGCGAATTTCTAACAATGTTGGGGCTTGAGTGACGTCTTCTTATAAGGTTGCAGTCGAAGAAACACCTGGTCTCCTTCAACAAATTAATGTTCGGAGTCACCTTGATCTGTTTTTTGCTTCATGTGATTCTGAGCCATGACCAAATTCTCTTTGAGGGTACAGAGAATAGTCTCACAAACTGTAAGAGTTTGGTCAACTTCCTGGACCTTCGAGACACTGAGCATGTATGAGAGAACTGAAGGTGGATTTTGTCCATATATTGCTTCAAAATGAGTCATGCGAGTAGTGGTATGGTAAGAAGTGTTGTACCACCATTCAACTAGTGGTAACCATTGAGTCCACTAGTTTTGTCTTCCAGATGAGAAACTCCTCAAATATGTTTCCAAACACTTGTTGACAACTTTAGTTTGACCATCAGTCTAGGGATGATAGGCGGTGCTGAGATGCAATTGGGTGCCCTGTAGCTTGAATAATTCTTGCCAAAAATTGCTGGTGAAAGTGGGATCTCGATTAGAAACAAAAAAAATAGACATAACATGAAGCTTGAAGACATGATCCATGAAAAGTTGATCCATAGTGGAGGTGGTAAATGGGTGTTGAAGAAAAAATAAATGAGCATACTTGGAAAGACGAGCAACTACCACCATGTAGTGTGCCAGGCAATTTGACTGTTTCTCCCTTGTGGTGTTGATAAACATCACATTCTGCCACATGATCTGAGATTGTTTCATGGAGCAGCAAGAAGTAGCCTACTGTATCTTTGTCATCTACTGAGGAAGAATATAAAACTTTGTGTGCAACAACTTGTGAAGTTGTTTGGTTGAGAAGACTACTTCAAGATGTTGGAGAAGAACAAAGGAAAGCTACGATAATCAAATGTGATAACTAGAGCTCAATCAAGTTGGCAAATAATCCAGTTTCCCATAAAGCATGTTGATGGTCAGTTTCATTTTGTTCTAGAAATTATGCACTCTAATGATATTGCTTTAATGTATTGTAGTAGTAGTGACAATACTCCTGATATTTTTACAAAGCCTCTTAGAAAAATTAAAGTTGAAGTTTTTAGAGAGATGTTAGGTGTGAAAGTCAACGCTTTCTCCATTAAAAGAGAGAATTAGAGATAATAAAGATTCTCTTAATTAAATAGGTTTTGATTGCATGCTTATTTATTAGGATTGAGATCCTATTTTCTAGAGGTTTGTTTGAGCTATCTAAACCGAATGTAACCCTATATATTCATGTATTTCTCATTGATTAATGAATGCACTGAGTGGCGTTGCTTTGGCTGCGTCACCTGAGAGCAGCTGGTTTTATTCAGTTTAATTGTTGTTCCCATTGTGAAATATAGACCACGTATCAGTAAATTAAGTTTCATTGTTTACAAAAAGGAGCACTTCTGAAAAGGCACCGGACTGGAGCAATTTCCTCCACGTTAGATCTTGAAACCTTTTCATTTATGCTCGCCACCTCTCTGATGGCTGCTCTATCACGGAAAATTTGTCGTGTAAATCCTCTCTCTAATAAGGCTAAGGTGCTCAAAAATTAACTTAATTGGTCAAATCCAGACAATTATTTACCCTGATATTACTTTCTATCAAGAATTCTTCAAGATAGTAAAACCAGCTAAGATCTGTGTCACATGCCTACTCATCTCATGAAGCATAATTTTTCACAGCAAGTTTGTGGTTGAAAGCCTTTGAAGCACCTCAATCTTCTTCGTATAAACTGGTAGAGCTCTACATGAATTAATCTTCACACTCAATGCATTGCTACAGTCATCTACTATGATTTTGACCGTTGCCGGCAGTCCACTGTCAATAATCTTGCAAAATAATTTCCTGTAAAATTCAAATATCTCCAGAAATTTTCAAATAATACAACTTCTTACAGGGTTTCAGTGATCATGCAGACGACGACAGCGTGGTCCGTGGATTAATGGGGTTGAGGTGAGCGGGCGTCGGAGATTGGATAGCCAGAATCAGAAGAGGTCGGAAAAGTGATGGCCGATACGGTGTTCAATATTCACTCTGCTAGGCAGCATTGAATCTGTAGTTGGTGGTGTCTACATATCAATGGAGGAATTGAAAAACTAAATCCAAAGCCAAAGCTAAGAGCCAAGTTTTGCGGACCAAAAGCCTTTAAAACAGGGATCTCTGATCTGTAATCCAAAAAGTCAAAAAATGGCACCTTTTTAATAACGCCGTAGATAGAGAGGAAGATTGGAGGAAAACTGAGGCAAAGTCGACATGCTATAATCACTTCGGTTACTTGGTTAATGAGTAAGAAGATGATACTATGCATTGCATCACTTTGTCAGATTCATAATGAAAAAACATTTTGTACAGAGTTATAAGAAGAGAAATAATCTTGGAAAGGGACAAAGAGAATAAGGATTTTAATTCATTTTCACATTAAATGTTGGATTTTTTTTTATAAATTTTGACTAGAAAACTATTAATCTGATTGATCATATCCTCATCAAATAACTATATGAATAAAAAATATAACCTAAGAGATAACACATAATGCGAAATTAGTGAAATTGAATATTGAAATTTGGTATATATGTGGAAAATGACGCCATTTATCAATTCACACTTCAACCATACTGCCGAAAGTTTCCCATATAATACTTATTCTTCCTCTCGCAACTGCCACTGTATACGGCAGTTACAGCACATGTACAAACGACTCAAGACTGTCGCCGGCCGTATTTGACATTTGAACATTTTGAGTTTGGCCATTCAGCGAACGCGTGACATTACCTCGACAATCGATCGCTCCCGTTAGCAATCCCAGAGCCATTTATTAAACTATTCACACCACCAGTATTTCATTCCATTTTTCTTTGCCGAATACCATTCCTATCGTCATATGCGTGCATTTGTTCATTCATTCCCCAATCAACACGAGGAAACGAAGTATTTTTAGCAAAACTAAAATCACGAAGACAAACTGTACTGATATGGGTTATGGTCAATTTTCATCTTAACCATTTCAATTATATTTAATTGCCAATTTTTATTAATAAAACTATATTATTATTTTCTTACCAAATAAATTATATGTAATTTATACAGATTTTTTTACTAACACCTACACAAAGAAACAACAAAACATAACAAAATCCATTTAACCACTAGAATCTAATTTTTTTTTTTTTTAAATGCCATGCAACATCATGGAAAAAATTTCATGAACACAACATATAGACTCAATTCATAGGCAAACAATGTCAAGAACAATATATCACTATGACTAATTTTCACAACATCAACATTACCCACTTGATTGGACCCTTTATTTCAACCAAAAATTCTTAGAGAAAAAATTATTGCTCGAGTAAACACCCAACAAAACTGTATTGTAGTGCCAAACTCAACAAGCACAACAATATATCACTATGACAAATAATCACAATATTAGCCACATGATTAGACCCTTTATTTCAACTACAAATTCTTAGCAAAACAAAAATATTACACGAGAACTACAATGAAACCTTAGCCAATGCCAAGCCATGATTAATACATCAAAATACAAGAATACAACACTAAATAAACTTGTTATTCACACTTTTATATCAACTTTGTAATTTTCTTTCTAGAGTTACAAATTCTTTCTTGCTATCAATCTATCAAAGCTATGGAGATAGGAATCCAAGATCTCCTTTGAGTATTCCAAAATCTCAACTATTGAGCTACTCTAAGATCCAATATGTTGAGATACTCAAAATCTCTAACATATTGGACTACTCCAAGATGTATTCAAATGAATTCAAATGCTTCTTTTAGGCCTTCAACCTTATGGGAATCCCTTAGTTAAGGTTGAACATGTCAATTAGGTCTACATCATCTTTACTTAGTCATAATTAACCATATCAATTCAGTGCACCAACAAACTCTTCAATTTATGCTTGGGCCTTCATGTTGTGGTTTGTTTTTCTTTTTATAAATACTAAGCAAGAATCATTTTGGATTGATGAAATTGTAGATATTAGACATTAGCATTGCACAATTTTGTTATAGTAGGTGTATTCAAGGGTGTTGAACCAATTATTGCATTGAAAACACCAATTTCAGAAATCCAAAATTGCAATTTGACAAATATTTCTTGGCTACATTCTAGTGATAGGCAACAAACAAAGGTAGAAAATATAGAATATTTACACCCCCCACCCCCCCAATGTGTGTGTGTGTGTGTGTGTGTGTGGTGGTGTGGGATGACCAACTACCTAAAGATGTTCATGTATCAAACTCCCTTGGTTACTAAATTTATGAGCATCTTTTTGATAGGGTTGTTCGATAAAACAATTGATGGCTAATCAATGTTCTTTCATCCGCACATGAATTTCTTGCATGTGCTTGGTATTTTTCTTCTTTTTCCCTTTTATTCTTTCTTTAGCTCCATTCCTTGTACCATTCACAAATAAAATCGATATATAGAAATGAAAGAAAAGGAAAACCTATTATAGAACACAAAGCATGCATTAATGAAAGGAACAAAAAAGTGTCATAACAAACTATGAAAATAGTTCATTGGACCGTGGAAGAAGATTTACCCCTCACAAAATATGAATACCTTTGCTTGTTTGCAATGTCCTTATATACATCAAACATGCCGAAGAATAAATATTACACATCATATACAAATCACATGGCTACAAAAAAATTCATTTTTGCTATATCTAAGTATCTTGAAGAGGTACAAACTGCAACAATGTTGGATAGTCCTTTTTTATATATTAATGATAGGTGAACGTACAGATCATAATTTAGAGAAACACCTTGTGGTTTATGCCACATTTCTAGGCTCATAAGGGTTGGGGCCTCCAATTTCACAATTTTTAAAGACCATAAATGTTTGTGATGGAAGAGGGAAAACAATATATGATGCGATCAATTATTTAAATGAAAAAATGGGCCTTTCAAATAAAATATTGATAACAATTTCCACAAATGGTGCTTCATCAATGGTTGGAAATGAAATTGGTTTTGTTATTTTTTTGAAAAGGGAGATACCTAATTTTGTAGGTATTCATTCTATTGATAATTATGAAGCTTCAACCACATTAGATGCTTCCAAAAGAATATTTAAATCATTATTTGTTGAGAAATTGGAAAATAATGTATATTCTGCAAAATTCTACTAAAAGAAATAGGGTGAAATCATGAAGATAGGTTACACTTTTGTTTGTTTTATGAGAAAAAAAATTGTATTTTCACAAGTTCTTCAACTTTCGGCATACAAAAGTATTTTTTTTATTTAGAATTTCACTTTACAGAAAAAACAAAACTTGTGAAGAATTTTATTAGCTTTCCACTAACTATTTTTCAATTTTTTTTTATCATGATTTGATATGTCAATTTGACAATTGTTTAACATTATGTTCCTTAAACATGAAATGAATGATAATGAGTTAATTTTTTCTACAACAATGTATCTATTATTAAACTTTTGTTTTCAAGAAACAAAATATACTGTAACAATCTACACATAATCTATTTTATTATGACTATAATTTTGAATCTAACGGATGAATATTATAATTTATAGAATTTTTTTAAGTTGACCAAGCTGCAAACATTGCAGATTTTAAACACATATTTTTCTACACCTTGTATCTATCTTAATTTTTACTTAAAACTAAAATCTAAATATACCATTTTAAAAAGAACAGTTTAAGGATTATGAATATATTTTTTTCCAAATTTTTCACTGTATATTTTAGAGATACCGATATTTCATTTCATCGAATCATAATGTCTGCTGAAAATATTATGTAGTGTTTTTTTTTAAATTACATAAAATTAGATAAAAATAAAGAAAATGAAAACAAATTAGAAGAATTGAAAGTAGATTCAATTTTGAAAATGCTGGTGTCATTTTCGAAACCAAATTCTCAGTATTTGCAGGAGTCCGCAACCTCCAAAGTTTAGGTAAACTTGGGGCAATTCTCTGGTTTTTGTTTTTAGTCTCAATTTCATGTTTTCGGCCGAAAAACAATTATTTCGGTCGAAAGACTAAAATCTAATGGAAACCGTCAAAATTGAATGGTTTCCAAGGTTTTCGGTTGAAAAAACCTTCTTTCGGCCAAAAGGTTGCTAAACGAATTTCGTCGGATAGAAAAAATGAAAAGAATCATTGTATCGTTTCATTTCATGCCAAATTGTATAAATAGGGTTTCGGTCGAACATATTTAACACAATTCATTGGATGGACAAACAAAAATATGCTCAGGGATAGGGATTTCAAAGCATTTCTATTACTAATTGCAACTGTATTCTTTTCTTTATTTATTTCTTCTCTCTATTCCATACACTTAATCGGAGGATTGATATCGATACATGATGGTTTTCTAAAGAGCTTAAAGAAAGTTGCGAATTATATTTTTGGTTTTTGTTGAATAAGGTAATTGATGTTTGTTCAAGTTTTTATTGGAATAACAATTTATATGTTGAAAGATAAATGTTGATCATTTTTTCAAGGTGAAGTCTTTATTGAACATATCTTTTACAGATAACTATAAAATTCATGGGAAACAAAAGTTTGCGCAAGAAAAAATTTGATCGCACTCGAGATGATACTCGCCAAATCGAAAAAAGGAAAGAGCTTTATCGAAGAAAGAAACAATAACGTGCAAATATTGAAGAAAGAAACGATGATAATGTCAATAGAGATTTTCGACAAGAAGAAGTTCAACCAGGTATGCATGCACATATGATGATTGAGCAAACGACACACATTGGGACTGTATTCAGAAAGTATAGAATTCAAAGTACAGAATTCAAATTTAAAATATTCTAAATAATATAATTGATTGTAATTAAAATTTGATGTTTTTCAAAAAACATAAATAGATTTGTCTCATAATGTCGGAGAAGACGTTGAAACTGAAATTGAAGCAGAAGGCATTGAAACCGAAATTGAAAAAAAAGATGAATCACCTATAGGTATGTACATAAATTTAGATAATACAAGATGAACACTCAATTATATATAATTTAGTGAATTTGTGTTCGGCTTATGTTTTTTAATATAAACTTTAAATTGAAATATGCAGGAAAATCTATCAACTTTGATGATGAAATATTAGAAAATGTTGATACTCACAAATTTGGGAAGAAAAAAGATAAGCATTATATAAGATATTGAAGTAAGAATATGTACAATACTTTTTTCAAAGATGAATGAGTAATAGTACAAGCTCAACTTTTACTTTGTCTAATGAAATCAAGAAAGTTAAAAGAACCTACATCATTATTGGGTATTCAAAAGTTGACAAAGGATACAAAGGTGAAACATAATGTTTTTAACAATATAACTAGTGTATTAAAAGCTTTTGAAAAATATCGAAAAGAAGATGTTTGTGTTGCACGTAGAGCGATACAAACAACAATTGTTTCATCTAGCAATATAAAAGATCGTTTGACATGACACATGGAAAAAATGATTGGAACGTCAAAAAAAACATTGCACAAACATATAAAATTTTGTTTCCAAATAGATGTAAATGATGAATTGACTTGTTGGACAATGATTTCTAGACAACCCTATAAAGATAGACTTGCAGAAAATGTTAAAGAATTGGCCCGTAATTGTTGGTTGGAAGAATCTTATGTTTCACCAAATACAAGGGATGTGTTGCGATGAAGAATAGAACAAAAACAATATGAAGAACATCCAAAACATATATTGCCAATGACACAAATAGATATGTTCAATAAGTTCAAAAAAGAGCAAAAAGAAGTTAAAATTTCTATCAATACATTTGTGTAACAAAAACCATGGTTTGTTAGACCCATCATTGTCTGTGACACTTGTTGTTGTCATTATCGTGTGGAATTTGAGTTGTATTATGACACTTTTTTGGATTTTGGTAAAACTTTATGGCCAGGTTCACCTCCTCCTTCCACATTCCGTGTTTTTATATCTAAAATTCTATGTGAAAGAGAAGATGATGATTTATTTTACAAAAAAAATTGTGTTGGTGGAAAGAAATGTGATCGTTGTGGAAATCTAAGTTTGTTTCATTCAAAGTATCATATTGATATGAATGATCAATAATTTTCTAATATAAGAGTCAATTGGAAGAGATATGAATATATGAGTAGCACAACTCCACATTCTTCAAATTTTATTTCCAAAAGGATTGATTTGAAGGTAGATAACATCAACGTGATAGATGTTTTGAAGAAATTTGAGGAAGAAATCTATAAATACACCAAGCATTCACATAGAGCTCGATGGAAAGATATACAATTCAAACAATCGCATGAAGTGTCTCCACCAAGGACAATTTTGTCTGTAATTGATTTTGCAGAGAATTACACATTCACTGCACAAAAATAAATACAGAGCAAATATTATCATTCTGATCAAGTCACGATATTTGTCCATGTTCTATATAGACATGCTCAATGGAATCTTGATAGCATAGAAAACACCAACGAAAATCGACATGTTATTAAAGAATATCATTTTTAGATAAGTGATGATCGAGCACACGGCACACATTATGCACAACATTGTTTTGATAAATTTTATGATTCATTGAAAGAACGTGAAATCAGATTCAATCGACATTAGATATGGTCCGATGGGTGTGCGAGTCAGTTCAAATCTGCACGATCATTCTATTGGTTATATTGTCTTCATAAAAAGTTAAACATTACACATTGTTGGAATTTTTTTAAGACTGGTCATGGAAAAGGAGAGCACGATGGTGTAGGGGCATGTATAAAATGAGCACTTCGAAGCTATTAGCTGAACCCTCATGCCGATCAATTTGAATCCACTGAACAAGTTGTTGAATGGTGACAAATTGTAATGACCCTTTTCTTATTAATATGAATAATTTCATAAATAATCCTAAACATTATCTAAATTATTATTAATTATTATATGACCTTAATTAATTATAAGTTATTAATTAATCATTTTGATTATAATTAGCTAAAGTATGATTAAATCCTTGATTAAGGGTTAATGAATGTTTTATTGTTAAATGAAACATTAAATGATTAAGTATTAAACTAATGGTTAGTGATTAATTGATTATTAATTAAGTAATTGATTAATTAGGTATTAAACAAATGGGGGAAAAATAAAATATAAGGTTAAATAGGGTTATGTAACCCATGAGGGATAACGTAACCCATACGTAGAAGGGAACGTTAATTAAAGGATAAGATAATTAATATGAAATAAATGATGGATGGAGCATTAATAAAGAGATAAGGTGTTAGGTGGGGAGTAAAAGGTGCGAGGGCAGTAAAGGA
>JASDQU010686982.1:53829-66807 GCA_032191745.1 Picea mariana | reverse complement strand
TAACTCTTATACTATTGTTTATTTCTCATTGGATATAGTTGAATGGTTTAAGTATAAGTTCAAAAAGGTTTTAAATTGCACTTGATACTGATTCACCCCCCTCTCCGTATCAACAGAAAGTAGAATTGAAATAAACAAAATTAAAACAAAAAGCAATGTATCCAATAAAGATAAATATTACTCTTTCTCCAATAGAAGAAATACATAAAATTTGCTTGTGTTATGAAACTTCTTGAACATTATAAAAAAATATACCAAAGCACAGACCTTGTCTTAATCATAGTAAAATAGAGGAAAGTATATACTTTAATAATTTCTTTGAAATTACAGCAGTGGAAGTTGTACCAAATTGCAACACTTATAACACTGGAAAATTAATTTGAAGAAAACGATTCATAGAGACATGTGAAAACATGAACAAGAAGTATGCAAACTCATGAGACGAAATTGAAGAATGTATTTCTTTTTGTAAATATATTGAAAAATATTCAATATGCTTTGGGCCAAAAAGTCCCCTCCTTTAACATTGAATTCTCATTAGCATTTATACAGAAAGTATGACAACATAATTGGTTACTCGATCCTCTTTTTATGGATTTACAACTACGATATGAACTTTGATTTCTTAAAATGGAGAGATTTGATACAATGATCCCTGGTTTTCTTCAACTGAGACGAGCCATCATTGTCTCTCGGTTGACCAGATACCCCAAAACAAATCCTCAACAATCTCGAGATATAACAACCGTTAGATCATCCTCCACGTGTCACCGCAACCTTAGATATCACTTTAATAAGCTTTGGCGACCATTTTTTAATCCCACATTTACCGAGAAATATTATTTGCATAGTTTTATATAGCCAAAGATTTTCCAATACATTTAAATATGAAGTAAATAGAATCTAGAACCTTGTGCATTGTATTACCTTTTAAGAGTGGGCCTTGGCTTCACCGGATCGGTCTTTCCTTGACAAATATTCAATAATCAAACCTATTGTCCGATGACCCAACATGACATGGCATGTGACGTCACCACGAACATGTGGCAAACCCTAATTTATCCTTCTTGTTGTTGACATGGTAGAAGTACATGCCACATGTCACCTGATTCTAATACATTGTCCTGTGTATCTGGAAAATTCCACGTGTACACATGTTTTTCATTCATTGGATACAACTGGAGTTGTGTTGGCATGCCATGTGGGAGGATAACGTAGCACCAGATATGAACTATATAAGGAGAATATCTCGGATGTGATGAACTCTCAGGGTCCAGTGGCCCGACATGATATCGCTATTGATTTCATTAGTTGGGTCCCATGGCTACATGGTAGCCTTCTATTGATTTGAGTTGGCGCTTAGGTGGAAAAGCAGGTCACATGTCACCTATATTTTTTTTTGACATTGTCAGTGTTATGTTGGTGGGTTATGTGGAATCGGATCGGGTCATTAGTCTGGTTCCTGTTAAATTTTTACCATCCGGGAAGCCGATGATTTAGTATGACGTCACATATGATGTATCTCGAATCGAAAAGGAATCATATCTTTAGAAAGAGTTTGACAGCCCGATGTCGATGGCTTGAGATGATGTGGCACCTCTTGGTTGGTTGCATACGTCAGTTGATGTATGTTAGTCCTCGGATGTCAGAAGAGTTCAGGCTTCAATCTTTCAGCTTTTTCCGATGTCCGAGATCCAAAAAGATCTAGACCATTGATTTAATATGTTTCGGATTTGATCTCCATCGTTGATCTTTATCCCGATCCTTTATGATTTGGACCGTCTATTGGAGTGAATAAGAGTCATTTATCTCATGTGAATAAAACAAAATTGACTAAGGCCTTGACAACGTCATGCTAACGTCAGTATGGACACGTTTCCATTTCCCATTGGTCCATGTTGGCGCTAAGGTGGTTGATAGGTGTCTGAGACGTCACTCATTTTTTATGTGTTGACCTATATATCAAGTAGGTTTCATGTGTCCACGTGGTAGTCAGTGATTAATATCGATAATGCTTTGTTGGCATGTTGACATGTCATATGGATATAAAAATTTGGAGCATAAGAGTAAATCTAGATCATTGATCGGTCTCTCTTGACACAAGTTTGGGATCAAATCCAAGTCGTCCATCGGTGAGCACCTTTCAAAGGTGTTGAGACTATGGGACTCTGACAAGGGACTTCAAGTATGCATATCGACCATCCATCAGAGGTGTTGAAGACAAATGAAGTGTAGATTTTTAATGACTAAAATCAACAAACTGAAATTTTGTCAAACACTTAGCAACCTAGAGATAATTGTCTTCATAAACTTCATAAATGAAAAAACCCACATTCAAAAATTTCCATAAGGAAAAATACGCATTGCTAAGCAAAATATGCAGTGGAAAAACACAGTGGACAACAACCCAATAACACTGAGAAATTTAGGCAAATGTCAGGGAAAACCCCAATATGGGGAAACCCAATGAGAGAGAGAGAGAGAGAGAGAGAGAGAGAGATATTATTATTATGCTTCAGGAAAGTAGAAAACAACAACAAACCCACATTTCCAGCCAAGGAAAATACCTCACAGCACCAAATCTGTCCCACAGAAATCTGCCTCGTTTTCCGTGCCAAAATCGTACTGATGTACATCCACCTCCATGCCTCATTTTTCGTGCCCACATTCAGCTGTACGGACTGTTCCGTACAACCCAAAAACAACGAACAAAAAACTGAAATCCACCTCGAAATTCATGCTCGAAATGCCTCGATTTTTGTGCCAAATCCATACGACTGTACGAAATCGTATGGATTGTACGAATCCATACCATACGGCCTCCCACAGAAGAAAAATATTTCAGCCAAAAAACTCACAGAAAATTTTTCTCGAGAATCGTGCCCTATTTCCTTGGAAAACATGCCCTCTTCGTTGCTCACTTTCCTCTCTCAACCATGCTCAGAAAATCTCTCTAAATCTCCTCTCGATGTGCTCTCAACATCCTCCCGATGTCTTCACAACATGTCTTTCACATTACCCAATGCATTCTTTTATAATCTGAAAATGACATTTTCCCCCCAAAAGTGTCTTTTCACCTTTCCAACCCTAGATCCAAAGGCCAAGATTAGATCTTGCCTTTTTCAAGATCAAGGGTCATGATCCATTCCCTCCAAAATGAATCACTTGAAATATTAAAGTGATTTCACTTTATTACATAAGTGTTTTATGAAAATAAAGTCACTTTAAAAATAGAAGGTACACTTTATTAAAAAAATCACTTTACTAAAAGAACCACTTAAAACAACTTTATAAAAACTATTACAAAGTCAAGTGCTTGATAGTGCAAATATTAATGTAACATCTGCATACAAGACAAAACATGTGGAGTACCTCTCGAGCTAAAAAAATCTAACACTCCCTCTTAGCGAGGGAGGTACTTCTGGTATCACCACCAGAATTTGTCCCCATCTCATCAGCTGCCATAGTTGCACCCTCTGTACCAGAAGTCTTTGCTCCCTCTGAACATGAAGCCACTACTCCCACTACACTGGAAGCCTCTACTGCTACCTCTGATGTACCACGAACTCAAGACATGCTCCTAGGATACTGCACACTCTCCTGAATATCCAATTGTGTCGACTCATGCCTGTTGAGTCCCTTGAGAGTTCCGGAAGAAGACTGAGTGTCATGTATCAACTCTCTCTCCCGTGCTACCTGCCAACTCTCCGACACAGAATCTAAGTCCAGAAATACACTGGACCCCAACACAGGTCTACCCAACAACCTGTAGAAACCCTCATACTTGACACCAAGCATTATTGTTGTGTTAGCAGTTGCTCCCACAGGATACAAAAACACATGTCCATTGTTGAAAATAACTCCAAATCCACTCTCATCCAAAGCTAACACTGAGAGAAAATTAACTGTCAACCTTGGAACATATAACACCTCGCCAATCTCTAGAATACCTTCTGACTCTAGTTGGAATCTCATCCTTCCAACCCCCTTTACTGCATGTTGTGGAATGGTTCCACAATTCGCACTACAATCTGAGTCTATCTCTGTAAGATCGAGGAAAACTAACCTCAACTCGGTCATGTGCCGAGAAGCACCACAGTCCACAAATCAAGATTCAATGTCCTCGAACACTAGGTATCCACTGCCTATGGAACCAGCCATGAGAGAGAACTCCTTCTCAAATCTCTGAGTAAACTCTACAACTTATGCTGAAGCTGACACCTCTGGTTCCTGTTTCTTCTTCTTCTTGTTCGGACACTGACTAGCATAGTGGCCAGTATTGTGACATGAAAATCATTTCACCTTGCTCATGTCCTTCTTATTTCCCTTTACTACAAGAGCAACATTCTTGTCGTCTGCACCGTCCAATGCCTTTTCCTGAGACCCCTCCCAGATTTCCTCCTGTGTAAAATCATCCCATAATCTGCTCCAGTCAGGGAGCTTCTCTCTTCCCACCACGCACTTGACGAAAAATTCCCACTCCTTGGTGAAGCCTTTGAGGGATATCTGCACCAACTCTGAGTCTGGAATGACTTCTCCAACAACTGCCAACTCGTCCTTCACCTGTGCAACTCGGGTGAGATAGGTGGCCACACTCTCTCCTTTGACCATCCTAGTTCCATGGAGCTTGTTCTGGAGAGCCATTTTTCGGTTCTCGTTCTTAGCCTCATACATGCCTTTCAGTGCAACCCACATTTCATTGGTTGTCTTCTTCTCAGCCAAATGTGGAATAAGGTGGTCTCTGACCCCGTCTAAAATGATTCTCTGAGTCTTGGCTTCCCTTACCTCATGAACATCAAGAGCTATGGGATCTGAAGCAGGTACAGGCACAATGGTGTTCACAAACGACCACAATTTGTTCTCCTTGAGAACACTATTGATTCTAACCTTCCACTACAGGTAGTTGGAGATTCCCTCCAATCTATCTTCAAACCTGATGTTGAAAGTCATCTTTGTCCACCTGACAAAGAACCTTTGTTGCCTTATTCAAGAAAATACAACAACAAATCACTTGTTGTCCCAAGTGCCAAATGCTGCCCACTGAACTTCAGAGCACAAGCTCTGATACCATGTATATTTTTAATGACTAAATCAACAAACTTTAAGTTTGTCAAACACTTAGCAACCTAGAGATAACTGTCTTCATAAACTTCATAAATGCAAAAACCCACATTCATAAATTTCCATAAGTAGAAATACACATTGCTAAGCAAAATATGCAGCGGAAAAACACAGTGGACAACAACCCATTAACACTTAGAAATTTAGGCAAATGTCAGGGAAAAACCCAATATGGGGAAAACCAAAGAGAGAGAGAGAGATATTATTATTATGCTTCAGGAAAGTACAAAATAGCAGCAAACCCACATTTCCAACCAAGGAAAATACCTCACAGCACCAAATCTGTCCCACAGAAATCTGCCTCATTTTCCATGCCAAAACCGTACTGTTGTACAGCCACCTCCGTGCCTTGTTTTTTGTTCCCACAGTCAGTTATATGGATTGTTCCGTACAGCCCAAAAATAGTGAACATAAAACTGAAATCTGCCTCAAAATCCGTGCCCAAAATTCCTCGATTTTCGTGCCAAATCCATATGACTGTACGGAATCGTATGGACTATATGGATCCGTATCGTACGACCTCCCACAGCAGAAAAATATTTCGGCCAAAAAACTCATAGAAAAATTTTCTCAAGAATCGTGCCCTCTTTGTTGCTCACTTTCCTCTCTCAAGCATGCACAGAAAATCTATCTAACTCTCCTCTCGATGTGCTCTCAACATCCTCCCGATGTCTTCACAACATGTCTTTCACACTACCCAATGCATTCTTTTATAATCTGAAAATGACATTTTCCCCCCAAAAGTGTCTTTTCACCTTTCCAACCCTAGATCCAAAGGCAAATATTAGATCTTGCCTTTTTCAAGATCAAGGGTCATGATCCATTCCCTCCAAAATGAATCACTTGAAATATTAAAGTGATTTCACTTTATTACATAAGTGTTTTATGAAAATAAAGTCACTTTAAAAATAGAAGGTACACTTTATTAAAAAAGTCACTTTACTAAAAGAACCACTTAAAACAACTTTATAAAAACTATTATAAAATCAAGCGCTTGGTAGTGCAAATATTAATGTAACATCTGCATACAAGACAAAACATGCAGAGTACCTCTTGAGCTAAGAAAATCTAACATGAAGTTCGTAGATCTAGCCGAAGTTGAAAACGCAATTCGGATAAGGAAAGACTGCAAGTTTATATCAGCAAGGACACTTGTCAATCAATTGTTGATTTTGGGGGAGGAAGCCTTGCTATTTCTTTAGTCGGTGATTTAATCGTCAATTAGATTTGGGCCATTGGTTGGATAACACCCATTGGAATAACTGAAAGTTAAGACACGAGAGAGATTCTAATGACGGGACTTCGACGATTGACAGGAACTATCGATCCGTGAGAGCATCATTTACAACCGTTGATTTTGGGTGCACGATCTGTCTTAAAAATACATTAATATTCTCATTTGGAGGATCATGAATAAACCTGCAAGCAATATACATGAAGCTTTAAAGTCAAATAAAGAATATAAAATTAAAATTAATCCTGAACGCTATCATAAACTGAACTAGTTCTAAGATTTATTCAAAGAAAAGATTAAATTTTGAATTTTAACTTATGTTACAACACTTGGCATGTTGCAACTGATCTAGCAAGTCATCAATCATGGGAATATGGTAACAATTCTTGTGTGGGATCTTATTCATAGCTCTGTAGTCAATACACATTCTCCAAGTCACATCCTTCTTGGGTACTATGATGATAGGTGAACCACAAGGTGAGATACTTGGTCAAATTACTCCTTGCTCCAATAATTGTTGCAATTTCTTCACTTTGTTTGCTTCTAGGATGGATTGTCTATATAGCCCAATGTTTGGAAATGGAGAGTCGGGCAATAACTATATCTCATGCTCCACTTCCCTCTTAGGTGGTAAACCTTTAGGCTCATGGAACATTCTTTGTACACTTGCAAAAGATCCTTCAACTAACATGTTTTCTCTTTAGTATATCCCATCAAAGATGCCTTTACTTTTACCAATTCATCTCCTGGTTGATTCTCTCTTAGTAACAATAATGAAAACCTCCTACTAGAAATGATCAATTTGTTTGCATGGGCCGCACTTACCAAAGAGATATTGGATTTACCTTTGCGTACATCAATGATGAGGGACTTACCATCCTTGATTAAGTAGTATTAGTTTGCTCTCCTCATGAAGATTTCATCCCTCATGTACATGTAGGGGCTTCCCAACACTACACCACACACATCAAGACACACTAGGGGACTTTGGAGGTAAAAAATAGGAATAAAACCAAAAAATATAATAACAAAATCAAATTCAAAAGAACCAATAGGATTCAAGATGATGATGTCAACCATAAGGGTAAATATTTTGGGAGGGAAAGGAAGACAACTGCTTTTTATAATCATATTTTTTACTTATCTCCTTATAGGTTTAAGCAAATTTCAAGTGTCGACACTCGTTGGATGCTAAATTTAATTCCATGTCCAACAAGTCCTACACTTGAAATTTGAACACCTTTGAGATAAGTCGAAAATATGACTTTAAAAAGTAGTTTTCTTTTTTTCCCTTTGAAATTTACATCTCTTATTTTATTATTTTTCTTAGGAGGCTCATTTTGAACTCAAATTTCCCCTAATTAATATACCTCCACTTCAATGATATAGTTTGCACCTATAGAAAATTTGGTCTTACATTGGTTAGTGATCCTAATCCTTGGATCCTTAGTTACCCATCCCAATGGATATGGGTAAGGATGGTCAAGAACTTCCAATCTAAACTTGCTAACTAGATAGTTTGCTACAAGTTTGGCTTATCAACCATAATCAAATACTGCATCCACCTTCGTCTTCTTGATCTTGATTTTAATATGGAAGAGTTTATTCATCTACTTCTCTTCCTTGGGATGGAGGCTACTCAATTTCACCTTATTATATATTGTAGTGTAGATAATCTTTTCATCTACATCCGAGTTTCTCTCTAGCTAGTGCCTAATTCCTTGACTATCATGTTCTTTTTCTTGGAATCCTTCTTGTGATTACTTTGATTCAAATCAAATGTAACTTCCAACACTTATCTTCAATGTGATTATCAATATTACAATGATTAGAATGGTTGTTTGTATCTTTGCACTAATGTGTTGTGGTTGTTATATTCCTATCCTTTCCTTTCCACTTCTTCTTTCCCTCCATGGAATAATCTTGTTCTTCCTTCTTCTTAGAACCACTTGGTTGTCCTTTATTCTTAGACATATTCTCTTGATATCATGCTTTCACACAAGCCTCATCAGTTGTCCAAGGTTTAAAGAGCATCACTTGCCTCCTTAAATGACTATGTAAAACTCCCAAATACTTGAGGAGTAGATCTAGGTTCTTGGGAGTTATGCCCAACATAATGACTTGTTTTCTAAACTTGATGATGTACTCTTACACACTTTGCCCTTTCTTCTACAGGAAGTAATCCCAATGAATCCATTGGTCCTATATGTACTCAATAGGGTATAATTGGGACTCAAGGAGGGTTTTAAAGACCTCCCACTTAGTTTCTAGGGGTCACTCTCCAACCTAAGCATCGCCATGTGACTATCCCACCAAGTTTGGGCCTAGCCCTCTAACTTCAATCAAACAAATGCAATATTTTTCTCTTCTCCTATGTTATGAATACTAAAATAAACTTCTAATTGTTGCAATTATTGATTCAATTTAACAACATCAATCTCACCTTGGTAGGGTTTGATGCCCACTTCCAATTGCACTTCAAATACAGATTGGGAAGAAGTGATTGCACTAGAACTTGGTCTCCTTTTTTGTCTCTTTTTTCAACTCCTTTATGGGTTTTATTTATCTCTATATTTCCCATCCAAACTATATTTTGAAACTCCCCGAAAGGTTCAAAATCATTCTCTAGAGCTTCCATGAGGATGGCCATGTTACAAGATATGTCAATGACTTGTGCTTCTGGCTTTGAAAATATCCCCTCTCACTTATCTTATGGATTGTTACTATACTCATCTACCATGGCTACGGTTTTGAGACTTCTTTCTTATGCCAATTCTTGGATCCTAAAAATTCCCACAAAAACCCTAAAGAAAGATTCTTTGATACCAATATGTTTTGTAAATTGTTGTGGATATTCCACGTGAACAGTTCATCACAACATATCTTAATGGATTCTGAAATAAATTAGTATGCAATGTTTTACTTGATATTTCAATTGTAATATTGATCGAGGAAGATATATGTGGCCACGCACCTATTCCACTGGCTCAAAACAAAGTTTTCCACCTTGGCAGTTTTTCTATGGTTTTTCAGGTATTGAACTTTTGATGTCATTTTGAGGCCCTAAACGACGTTTTTTTGGCTCAATAGCGCATAGCATGTATGCAAAGATAGATGCTAGGAAGAAAGGAATGTGTACTCCTCGGCTAGACCTTTTTGAAGAGTTATTGAGAACCCCAAACAAAGATCGTATGCAAAAGTTACGCCTTCGAGAAGTTGATGTGTCAACTACCCCCATCGGGGCCCACAAGCATTTTGGAATTTCATCTCCAGAGGTTAGGTTTTTGGATGTTTAGGGTTTTCTCATTTATGTTTTATGTTAAAAACGCCTTTGGAGCCTCATTGTAAACATCTTCTTGCGAATGAACATAACTGTCACATATCTTCTCATATATAAGATTCCACCATTCTAGTAAGTTCATTTCACTGTGTATTTTTACATTTTTTGAATATTACATTCATTAATAGAAATTGAGTATTAATGTATCTATGTGTTTCTTTGTTATATCCTTGCCTTCATTTCGTTCTCAAGAAAATCCGGATCAAATATTACTAGCTTAATGAATAAATATTGAAATAAACTAAATTAGAAATGAAAGAACATAAGAAAATGATACACCATCCACACAATGAACACAAGATGTACCCAGTGAAAACCCAATACAAGAAAAACCCAAATATAAGTGAGGCCTATGCCTTGCTCTTTTCTTTTTAGTTATGAAATGGAAACACAAAGAAAGTGCAGTCACTATGGAGTTATCATGGGCATTGTTCCCTATATGGCTACTACATGATCTTTTACTTGATCTATTATGCTTCATATCCCACTATCAATTTCTCTAATATACTATAGAAGAATATTTAGTACAATAAGAATGGAACCTTTTCCTTTCCTAGTGGCCCAATATTTAACATGGCTTGATAGTAAGGGTTAGGGTTAGGGTTTTTGCATTCATCAACTCCTAACAAGGGTTAGTGTTTTGGACCCTCTAGAATCTTCTTGAAAGTCCACATGTGTGAGTAGTAGAAGTTGACATGAAATCCACTCAATATCATGGTGTTCAACAACATAGGTCAACTTGTGGGAGGAATAAATTCCTTATACAAACTCCAATTGAGGTGATATTCACACTATTGGGAAGGTCTCTAAGTGTAGAATAACATTAGGAGGATAGGAACTTTGTTCACAAAGTTTTAGCATTATTTCTAATTAGAAATTAAATAAAGAAGTGTGTCTTGATCAACCTAAAGGTTTTGTAAAGAAAGGACAATATCGTCTAATGTGCCAAAGAAAGCATTGTATGGTCTTAAACCAACACCTAGAGCTTGTTATGAAAAACTAGATAGCTTCTTCAATCACAGAGGGTTCATAAGGAGTGAGGGTGAAACTAATTTATACATAAAAAGGGATTATCTTGGAAACATTGTACTAATCTCATTGAATGTTGATGATCTAGTGTGCAAGTTAAAGAAAGGCACCATGGCCTTAAATCGTCTCTTAGAGCCTTGAATCAAAAACTAGATAGCTTCTTTCATCAAAGAGGATTCATGGGGAGTAAGAATGACCTTAATATATACATAAAAGTGATGATACTAGAAACATTGTACTAATCGCATTGTATGTTGATGATCTAGTCTTGATAGGGAATGCTGAAAATCTTTTGAATGATATAAAATATGATTTGTCAAAAGAGTTTGAAATAAATGATCCTAGAGAAATGCACTATTGTTTAGGCATAGAGGTATGGAGGGAAGAAGGAAAAAGTTAAGTTATTCAAAGTAAATATGCAAGTGAACTTCTCAAAAGGTTCAACATGAATTAAAACCTTTCTACTCCATTGGAGCAAAATTAGATGTTTAACATTGCTGATCTTACAAAGGAGGTGAATGGAATTTTGTGTAAACAGGTGGTGGGTAGTTTGAATTACTTAACTAGAACCATACCAAATATATCATATTCAATTAGTGTACCTAGCCAATTCATGGCTAGGTCACATGAAAGTAGTTTACCAAATATATCATATTCAATTAGTGTACCTAGCCAATCCATGGCTAGGTCACATGAAAGTAGTTGAAAAACAACTAAAAGGGTTCTTCCATACATAAAAGAAATTATAGATTGAATTTACTAATCAATTTGTTATTGTGTTGAGAGGTTAGGTTATTCAGATTTTGATTGGGTTGGTTATCCATTTCATAGAAAATCCACTACAAAAGAAGCATTTATAATTGGATTGGACATACTTTCTTGGAGTAGCAAGAAACAATCAACTATTTATTTGTCCTCTACATAAACTTAATATAAAGCATTATGTAATGCTAATTGTGAAATTAGATGGTTGAAGCATATCTCTGAAGAACATGAAAGAAAACAAAACAAAACCCTAATGCCATGATAAATCAAAGCTTATTCAAGTCTATTACCATTTTATTTGGTACGAGAGAAGATCCAGTGAAAGAAAATCAATATGATGTAATATGACACAAATGAAAATCTATCTGATGTATTCGGTAAGCATTTGAGTAAGGCTAAGTTTGAGATATAGAGAACAATGATGAGTGTCACAAGAAACCAAGTCATCATTAAGCCGAGTGTGAGTTGAGTATCTTGAAAATAGGAATAAACTCTTAGTACTGCTAAATTCCAGTTGTTACTCAAAGTTTTGTTAGGTTTTCAAATCTATTTGGATGTTAGATCTCTAGATGTTGAATCCCCTATTTAGTCTGTTAGTGGAACGAATGACCTTTCTGGACTATCATCAAATCTGTTATTTATGTATGAAAGTACAGAGAATGAAATAAAATAACATAAGAGGGTGCAGAGCACAGCACATCATTTATCAAATATTTTGTGCATTTCTCTGTTTCTCTGCAGATCTGTTGTGCTTATCAAGAAGTAATTTTTTCAATCTGCAGCTCGAGGAATAAGCGACCTAAATTTTTCTTGAAGGATTGCTGAATAAATTTTGATGGCCAAGACTGAAGGTTACCTGTTGGTCTCAAAATTTTCAAAACCGTTGATCTCAATAACCCTAATTAGGGTATTATTTTGATTGTGATCATTGTCCTGGCGAATTGAACTATTTATTTTTTCCACCAGCCTGTAAAATATAAATGCAAGGATGTTAGCGAAGACATATGAACAATCGTCAAATTAATTTGAGAAAACAAGAAATGTTTCAAAGTGTATTTCACTTCCTGATATTTGATTCTAAAGAAGCTGAAAACCTCGAATATTACAATCCATACCATTCAAACAATCGTAAATATACTGCTTTTTCCAACGAGTCTCGGATGGCCGCTGCTACAGCTGGAGTCCGATATGGTGTAGATTCCACAATGACACGTTTACAGAGAGTGTCTTCAAGAGGTTCAACATCACACCTAGGATAGAAGAAAATGTGTTTTGGTGCAGGAAATAAGTTTACAACTTTACATGCTGAAGGTAGACCAACTTTACATCTTAAGGTAGACCGTAGAAAAAATGCTACATCTAGTGAAACAAATAATACATAATTGATAGAATAGGAGCAAAGCATACCTGAAAAATTTTGCTGCCTTTTTCAGATGTGACTTAGCTTTCCCCTCTTTAATTTTAAGTCCATCTGAGTGTACACCCTCCA
>JASDQU010686981.1:24886-43064 GCA_032191745.1 Picea mariana | reverse complement strand
TTGGAAAATTAAGCAACTAGAAGATATGTTGCATGATGCTTTTCATATGTTCTACTTCCCATTTTTCAAGTGGTCAAAGTGTGAGGAGGAGTTCCAGTACAATATGGGTTTCAGTAGTTGTTATTATTATTATAGAAACTATCAACTAAGATTGTATTATAAAAGTGTTTTAAATGTAATCAATATCCCTTAATACCAGATGAGTTTCAACTAAGATTTTGTTATAGAAAGTATCAATTAAGATTAAAGTATTTTAATTGTAATCAATATCCCTTACCAGATGAGTTTCAACTAAGATTTTGTTATTGATATTAGATTATATTATAGGAAGTTTTTTCAATGTAATTAATTTGTCCAACTTTGTGAAGGGATGGACTATGTAAGATTGAAGTTGCATGATGGTTTGTTTCGAAATGACTTCGACAATGGATATCATTGATGTATGTTGGTTTCATAATTAATGATTGAGATAGATATTGATGGCTACTTATTGAAAATGGTTGATAGTTCTATTATAGTCGTTCTATTACAGTCTTGCAAGGCGTGGCTTGAATTTTTTGTTGTTTTTTTTGGATATTTTTCATTTGTTCTTGTTGTAGCTGGCACTGTCTCAAAATATTATATTGATGGCTATTTATTCAAAATGGTTGATAGTTCTATTACAGTCTTGCAAGGCTTGGCTTAAATTTTTTGTTGTTTTGTTGTTGTTTTTTTTTTCATATTTTCCATTTGTTGTTGTTGTAGTTGGCATTGTCTCAAAATATTTGTTTACAAGGCTTGCCAAACACATAAAGCATATAATAAGTTTTGTAAGAGTTTAACAAACATTTTAAATGGAGTTTGTATGTAAAAGTTGTGGTCTTGGGAAGTTGATGTTTCAATTAGAGTCTTTTGTGGGTTTGTATTCATTTTGGCATTGTAAGTTTGCATTCATTTTGGCATCTCATATAATAAGGTTAAAGTTTTTTTCATTTTTAGGGTTTTTGATTTTTAGAGTTTTATATTTTATGTTAAAAGTGCATTTCCAACCTCTTGTAATCTTTTTCTTGCAAATGAACATAGTCAACACATTTCTCTTCAAAGATAAGCTACATTCTAGCTAGTTTTGTTGCTTTGCATATTGCAATATTTTTTATTTCATTATAAACACTAGCATACCCTTAAACAGGAGAATGAAAATGTCAAATTGCATATTGCAATATTTTCTATTTCATTATAAACACTAGTATACCTCTGTCATTATAAACACTAGCATACCCCTAAACAGGAAAATGAAAATGCCAAAGTAATTTGAGAGAATTTTTCATATCACTATTGTTAATTGGAACTGTGAAAATATTAATATTGTTAATTGGAACTGTGAAAATATTAAAATTACTAGCTTACACCTAACTAAACCTTGTAGAACAAAATCTCCTTTGCTTTGGGTGATAACTTTGTATTTGTTTTCCTCAAGTTTTGCTATTTCTTGGATTAAGGATAAAGTAAAATTAATGTACTGAAAGCACCTACTTTCTTTGGAAAAAAATAAATTAATAACTTCGTATTTCTTCCTCAAGTTTTGTGATTTCTTGCTTTTGATGAATCCTCAAGTTTTGCTATTTCTTGCGTTAAGAAGAAAGTAAAATTAATGTGATGAAAGCACCTTTTTTTAAAAAGAATTTGGAAAAAAAAACAAAGTAATAACTTTGTATTTCTTCACATCAAGTTTTGTGATTTCTTGGTCGTGAGGAAAGTAAAATTAAAGTGTTGAAAGCACTTGCTTCGTTAGAAAGAGTTTGAAAAAAAAAATTACACATAGTATTTGTTGTCATCAGGCACGACTGTCTAGACCACAAATACCATTTCATAGAGTCGTCACTCTCCCCTTGCTCAGGGCCATCACAGACACATAATGAACCTTACGCGGGCCAAAGCGCAACATTTACACAAGAAAACATTTTAGAAAACTTTTAAAACCCTTGGAACACTGTAGCAGTGATGGAGCCAGTGAATTGTATCTGTCGTGTTTGTTAGTGATGGAGCCGGTGAATTGTATCTGTCGTGTTTGTTGAAAACACTCTACCATTGCCACATTAAAACAAATATTTTATTATCATATTTATTATTTTAAAAATTCATATTATACATAATACATTCATTTCTAAAGTTACTTTGTTAGTGATGGAGCCAGTAAATTGTATCTGTCGTGTTTGTTGAAACACCTCTACCATTGCCACATTAAAAAATTATTTCATTATCACATTTATTATTTTAAAAATTCATATTATACATAATACATTTATTCTTAAAATTACTTTTTCTCAAAGAATGAGATGATGGTGTGAAAGTTACTTTTTCTTAAAGAATGATATATTAAATATAATATAATTTGAATTTGAATTGATGATATATTAAATATAATATAATTTGAATTTGACATGATTTATTATTTTAAAAATTCATATTATACATAATACATTTATTTTTAAAGTTACTTTTTCTCAAAGAATGAGATGATGGTGTGAAAGTTACTTTTTCTTAAAGAATATATATTAAATATAATATAATATGAATTTGAATTGATGATATATTAAATATAATATAATTTGAATTTGACATGGTGTGAAAGTTATTTTTTTTTAGAGAATGACATATTAAATATAATATAATTTGAGATAGTGTGAAAGTTACTAAGAATGAGATATTAAATATAATATAATTCGAGATGGTGTGAGCCACTTATCCAACTCTGAAATTTTTTATATTAAATATAATACATTCCAAGGCGTTGATAAGCCACCAATATCAAAGCTCAGAGTTAAACCACCAAACTGAACCGAGGCTCAACTTTGGCTTAGCTAGATTTTAGTATATGAATCAAGAAATTATAAGGCAATTTTATCTTATGTAAATATCTTTAAAGATTAATGAAATGCCAATTATTACTATTGATTAAATGAATTTTTATTAATATGTTTATTAAAGTTTAAATTATATATATTATTATAAAATTAGTTTATTTAAAAAAAAAAATTAAATTTTTAATAATATTTAATAAATTAAAAATAAATAACCTTATAGAAATAGAGATTGGGTTAGATTTTATCTTATATAAATATTTTTAAAGATTAATGAAATGTCAACTATTACTATTAATTAAATGAATTTTTATTAATATGTTTATTAAAGTTTGAATTATATATATATAATATTACTTTAAATATTTTTAAAGATTAATGAAATGTCAACTATTACTATTAATTAAATGAATTTTTATTAATATGTTTATTAAAGTTTGAATTATATATATATAATATTACTTTATATATAAATATATGATTATAAATAAATAAATATATTTTAAATTTTTAATAATATTTTAACCTTATAGAAATAGAGATTTGGATAACCTAACCTTTGTTGTTCACTTCCCATGTAAAGTAATAGTCCGATTAAAATATTGGTTGGAGTCAATCATAGTGACATCATGTTACAACTTGATTTATAGTAAAATAGTTACAATTTCATATTCTCACACATATTCAAATAATCTAGAGTGGTAATAGGATTGTTATCTCGCCTAAATTAAAATACATACGGGTTAAACTATAGATTAATTATAATAATGACAATAATATGTAATGAAATATATTAAAAGATTATCTTATTAATATGTCATATGATATAACCAATAATATACCAAGGATATAAGTAATGCTCATATCTTTGATTTAACATACAGACAGTTGTACGGATATTATAATCCATGGATTAAGAGAATAGTTGTAATGTGATGAGATGAATTAGTGGTTTGGTTTAACATTTAATATTTAAATATTAAAGCCTAATGTAAATAAATTTATCTGAAGTTAATTTACCTATTGAGCGAATATATCCAAATAATTTCATTCCAAGAGTCTAGAATTTATAACACAGCCACTAGTTGATTTATTCCAGCGTTCAAGGTAAACTGGGGTTACCAACTGTAGGTTTTCATGTTCAGGCCTGAACTATAAAGGACATATGTTATAGGTCCATACCTCAACTGTAATGGACATCGATGTCCACTGTAGGATCAAGCATTGCTTGAAAGCTTTTCATTTTCAATGTTGACAATTCAACGGCAACGCAATGGTCAACAATATAAGGCGGTCATCAGGAGAGGAGGCCGTTGCAACCTTGGGTGAGATTTACTATTCTTCACATATATTTTTCAATTTCCCACTCTCATTCATACCGTTGATGGCGAAGACGCTATTGCAAGATGTTATTTCATACTGAGCCAGGTATGAATCACTGCCCATAAATATCAAAACTACGCAGTCCACATGGGATTTTAAATATCAAAGCTAGACAGTCCACCTGGGGTTCTAATAAAGAGAATCTGCATTTATTTATTTCCTACCAATTCCATATCAATTATTCCCTATAAGCTTTTCCATTTCCATTCATGATTCGGGCCTTTAAACATTTTGTAAAGGAGTGGCATCAGATTCAGTTTGGAATTTAAAATGTTTATCGTTGGCATGATTTACTGCCCATAAATAGAAATACCAAAGCTGAGCACTCTACACGGGGTTGTAAAACTCTGCTTTTATTTATTGCCCAAGGGTTTCAAGCCTTTAAACTTTTTGGTGAGGAGTAGAAACATTAAAATAGATAGGTTACGGTGTAGACATTCCTATGTGTTTTTTTATATTGTTTATGCTGGATGCATCTTTGCTTATTTTTACCAATTTCGTTTTATTCAAAAAAAATTATCAATATATATGCACAACAGCGATAGTTGTACACATTCAAGAGGAAATCAGTGTTAAACAAGATTTTTCTCTATGACTCTCCCTGAATATGTACAAAAATAATTCTCTACAGCTGAGTAACAGTTAACCTCATAGTATCTCCTTTTGTAATTGGTTGTTGAATTGACTTCAAGATTGTTGATCGGACGAAGGTAAGTTCCTAATCAATTTTTGTTATTGGCTAAATTGACTACAAGATTGCTGATCCTGCATAGGCAAGCTCCTGATCAATGAAGAATTCCATGCTTTAATTGCAGTTGTTAGTAGTTGTTGTATAGTCGGTCGTTGAATAAAATGTAGTGCGAAACCCCAACGGTATGCGTGCCTGAAAAGTGGCCATTGTGCCTGTCGGATGGGAATGGCCAGTGTTGTTGGATGGGAATAGCTAGTGTTGTTGGAGTATCCACATAAATAGTTCTCTACAACTAAGTAAAAGTTAATATAACTAACCAACTTTCCAAAGAGATTCAAACCACATAGTATCCCTTTTTGTAATGGGCTAAATTGACTTCAAGATAGCTGATCCGACAGAGGTAAGCTCCTGATCAAATTTTGTAATTGGCTAAGTTGACTTCAAGATCGTTGATCCCACAAAGGTAAGTTGTTGATCAATTTGAAGAATTCCATGCTTTAATTGTAGTTGTTGTATAGTCGTTTGAAGAAATTGCAGTGTGCAACCCCAATGGTATGTGTGCCTAGAAATGTTGTTGCTGGTGTTGACATCGAAGGCCCGAGCAAGGCTGTCAAGGGAGGTGGAAGTGGCCATTGTATTCTGATGGGAATGGATAGTGTTGTCGGCCTCCTCTTCCAATTCATTGCCTCTCCATATCATCATGCTCTTGTCCAACGATTTGTTGAGGCAGTGTATAAGCAGGCCCCATGGCTATGGTGGTTGTTGTTGCGGAGGACATGCACGATAAAGTGTTAGCCAGAAGTTGAGCAACAATCCATCTCTTGCTAGCATCCTGGTGTATAGAAGAGTTCATGAAGTTCTACAAATCAACAAAGGTGGTGGGAAGAAATTTCGAGTAACTAGTGGGTTGAGCTGAACCCACACCTCCTCTTGGATTTCGGGGTCTATGCAGAAATGGACAGAGGCATTGGGTTAATAATAAATTTAATCATTTTTGAAGAATTACACTAGCAAATAAATTAATGGAGCAAATAAATTTCTCAATAATGCACACCACACCTAGTTCAAACTTTCTCATTAAGAAAGCATACATTTATACATAGAGAGGATATGTCTAGCTTTCTCATTAGGAAAGCATACATTTATACATAGAGAGCATATGTCTCGAGAGTCAACCATCTCCTATAATCTCTCAACAATGACTCCTCAATTAACTCAACAATCTCTCCACAAATCTCTCAAGCATATTTCTCTAAATCTAATTAGACCTTAGAGATATAACAACTAACAACAATTAATCCTAGAATATTTCTAAGTGTTATTATTCCAACATTTCTCCCCATAATGATCATTTGAAAATATTCCAAGATTATCTCGAATTTGTTTTAGTGAAAATCTATGATCTTCTCTTATGCAATACATAACCTTGATCACACATTGTCGAACCAAATCTCRAAAAAAAGATACYGAATATTATTATGCTTGGTCTTCTTGTGAAAAACTCGAGTCTTAGTCATTTGAATAACACTTTGATTATCACATATCAACTGAGTGAGTCGTTCTTGTTGCTCATGTAGATCCTCCAAAATTATTCTTAACCACGTTGCTTCACATGATGTTGTCGCTTCAGCTTTATACTCTACTTCTCTTGTGGAGAGAGAAGTTGTAGGTTGTTTCTTAATACTCCAAGCAACTGTTGTTGAACCCATGCTAAAAGAATATCTTGGGGTTGATTTCTTGTCATTCATGCAACCTACCCAATTTGAATTTGTATAACCAATCAGTATAAAATCGTTTGTAGATCTATATATCAAACCATAGCCAATTGTACCACACAGATATCTCAAAATCTTCTTAGCTGTTTTCCAATGCAATTCCTTCGGTTCTACCATAAATCTTGATACCATATTGACTGCAAAAGTTATATTTGGTTGAGTTGTAGTTAAATAGATCAAATTTCCAACCAATTGACAATACAAAGCAACATCAACTGAGTTAGGGTCATCATCTCTGTATAACTTCAACTCAACTTCCAAAGAAGTTGTCGCTCACTTGCAACTCAACATTTTGAACTTCTTTAGAATATCCTAAGTATACTTGGCGTGTGACATGAAAATGCTATCTTCCTTTTGCCATACTTCAATCCTTAAGAAATAATGCAACTCACTAAGATTTTTCATCTCAAACTCAACAATCATGTGACTTAAACTTTTGAAATAGTTCAACACTGTTCCCTTTATAGATCAAATCATCAACATATAATGCAACTATCAGAATGTCTTGTCTTCACTGAAAAAATTGAGATTGGGTTCGGATTAACATTTAACGAAGCCATGATCCTAAAAATATTTATCAATTCTGGAATACCATGATCTTGGCGCTTGTTTGAGACTATACAGGGCCTTCTTCAACTCGTAAACACAATTTTCTTTACTTGGAACTTCAAAGCCTTCTGGCTACTCTACATAAATTTCTTCATCCACATAACCATTCAAGAAAGTTGATTTAACATCCATTTGAAAAATTGTCCATTTGTACTATGCAACGAATGCAAGTACAATCCTGATTGTATGGAGCAAATGTCTCAGTATAATCAATTCTCTCATTTTGCGCGTAACATTTTGCAACTAAATGAGCTTTATACTTATCAATTGTGCCATTTGATTTATACTTAGTTTAAAAAACCCATTTAGTACCAATTACATCTTTTCTTTTTGGTAAACTGACCAAGTCCCAAGTATCATTCCTCACCAAGGTATTCGATTCGACTTCCATAGCTTCACTCCATTCCTTCTTTCTTGATGTTTCTTCAATGTTATGTGGTTCATTCATCTTCATTACTTGTTCCATAAGTGCATAATTCATAAGACAACTTTGGGATTTAGTAAGTCTTCTTTCAAAATTTCTATCTAACTTATTGTTTTCTGAATGACCCCTTTGAAGCCACTTAGGTTTTTTCTTGACTTCATTTGCTTTTGTTGTCTTAGAATTTGATTCATCACATATATCCACTCCATTTTTTCCTAGTTTAATTTGTACATTTTTTGGTTGATAAATTCCATGTTCATCAAACACAACATCTGTACTTATTATCACCTTCTTTGCTTGAGGATCAAACAACATGTAACTTCTTGTTTCAATACTATAACCAATGAAAATGCACTTAACACTTTTATCATCCAATTTGCTCATCTTTTGCTTAGAAACATGTACATACGCAGTGCAACCAAAAACTTTCATATGTGCAACACTTGGTTCATATCCTGACCAAGCTCATTTTGGAGTCAAATTTAATATTTCTCTCGTAGGACATCTATTAAGGGTGTAAATTATTGTGTGCACTGCTTTAGCCCAAAATTCATTTCCAAGAGACTTAGTTTTTAACATGCTTTGAGCCATTTCAACTATTGTCCTGTTTTTCCTTCCCGCGACTCCATTTTGTTGAGGAGAGTAAATGTTGGTAAACTCTCTCTTTATTCCATTCTTCCTGCAATAATTCAAAATTTCATTTGACCTATATTCTCCCCTATTATCTATACGTAGGGTGAGAAATTTCAAACCACTTTGTATTTCAATTAATGTCTTAAACTCAAGAAAATGAGTAAACACTTCAAAATTCCACTGCAAGAAATACACTCACGTCTTCTTGGAATAATCATCAATGAAAGTGAGAAAATAAGGTGCATTTCCAAAAGACGCAGACTTCATTTGACCATACAAATCTAAATCTACTAGTGTTTAGACACTCTCTAGCCTTCCATGTTCTATTTGAGAAACTTTCCTTATGTTGTTTTCCAAAAATGCATCCGTCACCTACTTTATCATCATTTTTGATATAAGGAAGACCATTCACCATGTTTTGCTTCCTTTACAACACCAAAATTCGAAATTCAAATGTTCCATCATTAAATGCCAAAGCTTGCTAGTCATTTCTTCTTTAACATTCAAATTCTGTGAGTTACTTGAATCAAAATAAAGTTTTAAGATTATGTCTTTTGTCATTTCTCCTATTGCTACTACTGCATTTTGATTCAACTTATTCATGATTAAGCACTCTTTATTATCAAACACTAACTTGTAGTTTTGCTCCATTATCTGACCTACAAAAAGTAGGTTCTTTTTCAATGTTGGTGTCAATAATGTGTAATCAATAAACTTCTTCTTTCCATGCAATGTTGG
This sequence comes from Picea mariana, assembly GCA_032191745.1. NCBI lineage: Eukaryota > Viridiplantae > Streptophyta > Pinopsida > Pinales > Pinaceae > Picea > Picea mariana. The sequence continues at coordinate 33,971 of JASDQU010686981.1, read as the reverse complement.
AATTGCAATTGTTCATTTTCCTTTAACTTCATAAACTCTATCATCACCAAAGATAATTTTACCAGAATGAGATGAATAACTTCTCATTCCTTGTTTATTCAACTACTGTAGTGGCACCTTTATGTTCCATATCTCGCAATTTAACATAACAATATTTTTCAAGATGATCGAACTTATGACAATAATAACACTATGTTCCTTGTCTTTCTTGATATCCATCTATGCCTCTTCCTCTTCGTCTTCCACAAGATCCTTCTCTGCTTCTTCCTCTCAACTGACTTGGACTTTTCCCTCTTGAAGTGGATGCATTTCCTTGAAAATTTTGTGACTGTTGTGGATGCCTATTTTGATTTTGATTTTGATATTGACCCTTGTCGCTTCTTCCTCTATGTGTTGTGGAAAAAGCATGTTTTGTTTCCACTGTTGGATTAATTTCTTCAACAATTAGCAAAAAACCACTCAATTCATCAAATTTCATTATGTTTAAATCTTTGGAGACCATAATATTGGTGGTTACCATCTGAAACTTGGGCACAAAACTACTTAATTTTTTTTTAATTAATCTTCTTTCTGGAATATCTTCTCCTAAAGACCTCATCTGATTAACAAGATCTTGCATTTTTCTTATGTAATCATGAATGGATTCATTACTTTGCATATTTGCATTTTCAAATTTTTGCCCTAATGTTTGCAATTTAGCTACAACCACACCTTCATATGTGTTCTTTAAAATATCTCATGCTTGCTTGGATGATTCTTGTAACACACTTGACCCTCTAAGTACCGTTTAAGAAAATAGGGTATTAAAATTTTGATTTTTCTCAATCATCTCAATACCTCTTCTCGAGGGCACTATTGGCTTCCGCTCATCAAAAGCTTGTTAACAACTATAAGTTTGCTCAAAATTGAGCTATGGGTTAAAATTTATGGCCCTCCAAAGTTTCTGGGCTTTCTACCCTCAAATCCACCTTAGTGCCATGTGGCGCCCTAATACACGTGTCACTTGACGTGGCACTAACGTAGTGCAGATGTGACAGTTGATGTGGCAACGACCACCTATCTCCTCGGTTAACGTCGGATTGGCCAACTAGATTAATGTCTCTGATCTATTTAGAGTCATTCTATACTGTTGGAGTTACTCCATTGGAGTACATCCACAGGTGGATTTCTGCACACTTCGATGAACAATTGGGATTATCAAAGATAGATTACCACCTTCGTCAAGAAGTATTCCCTTTTAATGTAGCGCAATTGTTGATTGTGGTTTCCAAACCACTCTTGTGGTTGTGTTGCGCCTTTAATCGTCGTCATGTGTCCTTTGGTGGTATTTAAATTACCACTCGTGGGGGGTTGCCTTTATGCTAAATCTTGAGAACTTTAAGTGTGCACTATCAATGTGGATCGTTGATCCTTCATTGATCCACGATCAACATTCAATCCTCGATTCAAGGGGTCCTGCACACAAGACTTTGATCCAACAATTATCATTTGTCTATGGAATGATTCGACGGTGGGCTAGGATTTAGCCTCCTGTCTCAAAGGTTTAATACCAACAGGGTCTACGAATTATGGGCTGCCACATTGATCCAGGTGGATATCGGTGGCCACCCACCTTTTCCAACTGTCTCAAAACATTTTTCTGGCAATTTTGGTAATTTACTATTTTTAGCAGTTTTTAATTTCCGGGGCCATTTTGAGGGCCTAAATGAAAGTTTTTCAGGATCAAGCTTCTCAATGATAGTTGAAGGCTTTTATTGAGCCCCCAAAATGAATCTCCTCAACGATACCTTTCCAATGAGCTATCGTGCACCCTAAATAGTGATCGTATGTCAAAGTTACGCCCCCGGGAAGTTGGTACACCAAACTACCCAAAACGGGTTCCACAAAAATGTTGGCTTTTCATCTTCCGGGGTTAGGGTTTTGGATTTTCTTTATGATAAAAAGGCCTTTGGAGCCTCATTGTAAAATCATCTTCTTGCGAATACGAGTAGCCGTCACATCTCTTCTCAGAGATAAGCTGCCACCATTCTAGCGAGTCTTTCACTCTGTAATTTTACAATCTTTGTACATTTTCGCTCATTAATAGAAATTGTATATTACTGTATCTCTATGTTTATGGTTGCATCTCTGATACATTTCTATTACATTATTGGATATCCGAGATATCTTTGTATATTTATTCATTATATCTCCGCTCTCATTTTGTGTCGAAAATAATCTGGATCAGTGGTATTAGAGCAGGCTGCTCTTGATCATTTTTCAATGCATGTCCTCGACAAGGTCTAAGTATAGCAAGTTGGGTCTCGAGTTTGTATCTCTTGAAGACAATCGCTTTCGCACATCCAAGAAACCCTCCATGGAGGAATAAAAGAAAAACGACGAGCAAACGATTCTATTAATCTATTGTTTGAGCAAGCTCTCACATGATAGAGGGACAAAATGATGGAGATTTTTTCCCACATCCTTCAATGCCTGCCGATAAAAAAATTCACGTCTTCCTCAAGTGGCCACTTTGGAATTACATCGCCTTTCAATGTACAATTTAATTTTGATATTCTCATATTTGAAGGACAGATAGATGCAAATGCTTTAGAAAAATGGTTAATCTGCTAGAAGGTTATTTCTATGTTCATAATTTCTCTAACAAGGAAAAGATAACTTTCGCACTCCATAAGGCTCTCCCCTGTGTCAAACATTGGTGGAAAACTTACTGGGAGCAAATTTATATAGAGGAGTCTGGAATATATGGGGTCGAGCTTACTTGGGATTTTTTTGTGGATGCGGTAAAGGAACAATATTACTCTGTTGAAAACTTTGAGGACCAGTACATGAGATGGACCACACTGTGACAAGAGAGGGGCCAAGCAGTTCTAGAGTTCACCAATACCTTCCATACCTTATGCACCAAGCTGGGTATCAAAGACTTTGAACGACATTTGGTTCTAAAATATCGTGGGGATCTACACAGATACATCCAAACTGAAATGGATTTTCTGGACATCTCATCACTCGGTATTGCTTATCGATATGTTGTTAAAATCGAGCAGAAATTTAAGCACCAGAACAAACGAGAGTTCGGGTCTGAAAATCCACAAMAACCAAAGTATGATAAAGACAACCCTAACAAACAGTCTCCCGAAAACTATTCCAAGCCATAAGAAAAGAAGGGTCACTGAAAGACGAAGGACACCGAAAAATGGTGTGATTTCCACAAACGCCTCTGGCATAGCACCAATGAATGTCGCTCGAAATAGTYATTGGTGGTCGAGATCAAAGACAAGGAGCTGAACCCTGATTCAGAATATGATTAAGAAAATATTKATAGAAGACAGATCATCGACGTAGAGCACACTGCTATTGTCGCAATTGCAACAATTCAACCAGAAGAACCCACAGATCTTGAAGAGGGAGAGCGCATTATTCATTCACAGATGTGAGTGAAGGGGACCCCATTGCATTTTATTGTTGATAGCAGAAGCCAWAAGAACCTCATCTTAGCAGAGGTTGTCAAACAATTGGGATTGTCCACAACACCACACCCGCAACCATACAACATTAGGTGGCTTCGCCAGGGACGAGATCTTCGTGTTAGTCAGTGATGTCAATTGTCATATGACATCGAACCCTTCAAGGATGAGGCATTATGTGATGTTGCCCCATTGGATGTCTGTGATGTTCTCTTGGGCCAACTATATATGTGAAAAAACCATGCTATCTATGAGTCTTGACCCCGTAATGTCATTGTTACTCTGGGGGGTTATCTCTACAGGATACCAGAGGTAGTTCCAACTATTGTCCCACCTAAACAATGCCGCAATGTAGTATCTCATACTACAAAATTTAGCTTCTTCACAATCTATTCAAGATGTGAATAGAAGGATACTACAACCACTACAACCTCGGTCCAAGCACCTTCTATCCAACAGAAGCAGGTCGAAAAGATTGCAACAAAATGTAAAGATTCCTTCTACACACATGCGTATCATGTAGCCAGATTGGTTAAAAAGGTCCAACCCTTCCAACCACATGTTCGTGACAACCTTCAACAAGCTAAGAAAGACAACTTCTCCAACGAGGCATGCAGCTCATCAGGATGCAGATTCAACAAACACTTTTCCCTCTCCCCCAGAAACTCAACGCAATGGAGACAATTGCTTCTTAAGGAGGGAAGATTGATCTAGGTGGATATTGGTGGCCACCCACCTTTTCCAACTGGCTCAAAACAATTTTCTGGCAATTTTGGTAATTTACTATTTTTAGCAGTTTTTAACTTCCGCATCTATTTTGAGGGCCTAAATGAAGGTATTTTTGGGATCGATCTTCTCAATGATAGTCGAAGGCTCTTATTCAGCCCCAAAAATGAATCTCATCGACGATACCTTTCCAATGAGCTATCGTGCGCCCTAAACGGAGATTGTATGCCAAAGTTACACCCCCGAGAAGTTGATACACCAAACTATTCAAAACGGGGTCCACAAAACTGTTGGATTTTCATCTTCCGAGGTTAGGGTTTTGGATTTTCTTTATGATAAAAAGGCCTTTGGAGCCTCATTATAAAATCATCTTCTTGCGAATGAGAGTAGCCATCACATCTCTTCTCAAAGATAAACTGCCACCATTCTAGTGAGTCTTTCACTCTGTAATTTTACAGTCTTTGTACATTTTCGCTCATTAATAGAAATTGTGTATTACTGTATCTCTGTGTTTATGGTTGCATCTTTGATACATTTTTTTATATTATTAGATATCTAAGATATCTCTGTATATTTCTTTATTATATCTCCGCTCTCATTTTGTGCCAAAAATAATCTGGATCACACATGTTCATCTCTGTACACGTTGGCACCTCTCGTCATCCCGATGTCATCACATCCTCTCATAGCTTAGGTGGGATCTACAACATAGCGACAACTATTGTCGTGCCTCACCACTCATTGATCAATGGTCTGGGTTATATTTTCGGAATCCTACTAGGATCCCTTCGTAGTTGTACTCCGAACCCTTCGGGATTGTACTTCGAACCCTTCATAATCAACTCCAAAAAGGTTAACTCCTAAAAGGTTCACCACTGACACATGGCATCATTTCCACCTGACACATATCATTTTTCTTCCCATGGATTCTCGCATGTAGGTTCCAAGTCATCATGACACGTGGCACAACCCTTTCTTAACACGTGGCACGATCTTTACTTGACACCTGACACCATCCACGTCACTCTCTTAAGCCTTTCGTAGGAGATCAACGGTCTAGATCTCCTTTCAGAGTTCCTCCGACCACGATAGATCAACAATCCAAATCTCTTTTCAGAGTCATACTTCGAACCCTTCGGAGTTGTAGTCCAAACTCTCCAGAGTCAACTCTGAAATGGTCCACTTCAAAAAAGGTTTTGAAATGTGCGTTCAGTCTCCATCGTTGATCGCTTCTCGAAACGAACAAACAGATTTGTCGACACATAAATCAAGGTTGCAATGGAATATTCTTTGCTACCCTCTTATCAGTGTTGTGCAACTTCCCCAACCTTGTGAATACCTATTGATAAGCTTCAACATTATCTAAAAGGGAATATTCTTTGATGTTTATGCATCAGAGTGTTGGAACAGGCTTTGAAACTATCTTTTTGATGGATGGTTAGATCTGCTTTAGATCTATTCTGATGGATGATAGATCTCCCTCAAAAGCTACTCTAATCAATCGTCGACTCTAGTCCGTTCGAAGTCCTATCTTGACCTAACCATAGGCTACTGAGATGGATGCACCATCCAATCAATGGTTAGATCTACTTGCCATGTAGATCCAAGGGCTCTCATTTTCTTTCCTGTAGCCATCATTGACCAATTACATAGTGACATCTGTCACTACCCAACGACATTGGCTATCACATGTCATTCATGAGACATGCTAACTGCCACACTGGCATTTCTCGTCAGCATGACGACACCACTCCTTCCTCCCCACTTAAACAAAGTTTACAAAGATCTACGACAAAGATTTGATTTCGCTTCTACACTAATCAACGATTCTGATTTTGTCAGAGGGATTCTTTTGACAGATCAACGGTTCATGTTACCTCCCAGGGGTTCAGTGTCGTCGGACTTTGCATAAGTCTCGACACTTAGTCCCTCCTGGCGATGATGCCTCTCTTGACGAAGGGTTGAAATTTATCCTCCCCTTCAAATCAAATGTGGTAATTTATCCCTGACTCTACGTCGATTCCTTGACTGGTTAACGCCCAGCTTAGGGACTTAGCCAATTCCAGAGTTCTTCCAAGTCTATTATAAAAATTTATTAGGCCTTCATGGGTCTACCTTTGCTTTGAAATAAGCAAGGGAATTATCACCCTAAGATTTTGGTTTAGAAATCCCAACCCGAAACCATAAAATATAGCTACTGTGCAAACATGCATGATTACACATTTACATAGCACGACAACTTGCATTCAACACCACTATGTTTAACAAACAAGAATTCACATATAATATACAAATACAGGCATTCAGTCACACATGTCATTCCAATTATACAAGGTATGCAAATACTTATCTGTTCACAAGATGTAGCCAACCAACTAACTGTGGGTGTTTGTCTTTTCACCCAACCATAGGCTCTACGTGCTTAGCCACTTCGGTTGCAAGCCACCCTCGTGCCAAGCCATGATACCACCAGGGAACTCTCTACGCTTCCTTTCCTAGCTTGAGCCTCTTCGAGGTTTATCAGATGTCTTCCTAGCATCAAGATCCTGATGTGTTCGAGGTTTATCAGATGTCTTCCTAGCATTTAGATTGTAGCCTCTCAGCTGAGGATGGGATCTTGGGTTTTCAGACTAGTCTTGCGACTGATTTCTTTATCTCTGAGACTTCATTCCCTTGAACTCTCCTCAATTTCTTCCCTTCTCTTCTCTTTAGAGGCTCAGACTTCCCCCTTTCCTCGTGCGTAAAAATCCATGGGGAAGGTTCTCAACCTATCCCCTCTCTTCTTTCATAAGGCACTCGGTTTTCCACATGGTTCATCTTGGGAAGTGTCATATGGTACTCGGTGGTACCCCCTAGTTGGCAGTTTCTGCTATCCTAGCCAGGTCTTCCCATACCTTTTGTTGGGAGACCCCTTAGGCCTTTGTAATAGTCATCATGCTTTAGGACATAAGTACATATATAAATATATATGTAATAAGGATAAATAAGTAAGTAAGTACAAGAATGTAACATAAAGGATCTTAATGAATGATTAGTTGGAGCGGGTAAAACCACTCCAACCATCTCTCATATGTATTTATACTCATGAATAAGGAATAAACTATGGATTGGTTTACCTTCCCAATTACTCTCTTCATTTGTGAGTATGTATGTGGTGTTTCAATGTAGTCTCTCTGTGATTGTTGTTGTAATCTACGATATTACAACATTGGCGTCGTTGCCTCCTTCATCTGGCTGGGTGAACGCAACAACAAATGGGGGTGGCTTGAACCTAATGGAGATATAAGAGGATCAATCGTTGCTCATGTAAAATATGTAGAGATAAGAAGAAATGCTCGTGAATGTTGATTGAAGATGCTCAAATTGTTTTTCAAGGAACATTGATATTGTTGTTGCGTGAAATATTTCTGATTGTAGCTCCGGCTTTGACAACCTACCAATTTAGGTGCGCTAGTTGCAGAGGAATATTAAATGTGCCCGGTGGAATTACAGAATTCGTGTGTCCAAACTTTAAGCTGCAACAGATTCTCCCTCCGGAGTTATGCCATCAGATTATTGTGTTTCGTGGAGATGTTGGGTTGGTCAAAACGTCATCTCCCACGTCTCGATGAAACACTAAACTAGAGAGAAATATTAACACTAAAGAGATTCTATGAAACTATGATGAGTCCTAAAGTTGTTGCATATTTAGAAGACTTGCTAGTTGATCTTGCTATCCCTAAGGAAGACTTCTTGGTTGATAATGAAGCGTGATCGACTATGAAGATATATGTAATGTAAAAAAGTCGACGAGGCAACTGGTCGACTGGGATTTCATAGGTCCATTGATTAGAATTTCCAATGGAAAACTCTCTATTCATGCTTGATTCAAATTCGATGATGTTTTTGTATTCCATTATGAAGTGCACCGTAACCTAATTACTATACCAATCTGTCTTCTTCCTTTGTTGTTGCATGGAGAGAACACGTGGACACTAGTAAAAGGAGGTGGGTATAAAATTGATATGCTTGTCTTTGGTCGAGATTTCGATTAATGGAGTGGATTTGTACATGCAACACGATGATCGAGAAGTAGTTGAATAAACAAATAATCAACCAAGTCTAACAAAGAAATGAAATATGGGCATGCCATGCAAAAATGATTGAGCTTATTTGAATGCATGAATCTGTTGATGGTGGATTCGGGTTGTTCGTTGGTCGGTCAGAACTATATCTCGAAAAGATATTTCTGACTAAGAGTCGATGATTGAGTCGATCTACTGCATGAAAATTCGACCAACCACATGAATGCCTTGGTCGATGGAACATAGGAGGCAATTGTGAGGTAGATTGACTCAACCAGGAAGTCGTATAAGATAACATCATCTGTCCGAGCATGTAAATCTGAATGATTGCTTGTCTGCATGATCATTGTGTTGTATAGTTGGAGTTAATCACCCATCAATGCATCAATCAGTGCACTGGGAGCATTCACATAACCAATTAAGGAGAATACACTCATGTTTGACTTTTGTTGAGCAGTGCACAAACTTCAATGCCACTCCATTGAAGAAGAAATGTTTATGATCATGTTTTGGATTACGTGAGTATAATAAGAATTCAACTAAGTCTTTCATCTTAAGAATCTAAAGGGTCATTTGTTAATAATCTATGTGAAATCACAAGGAAAATGTCGAGAAGGTGTTTTGGTACGTTTAGGAAAAGCCACTCTTTGTATCACAACAAAAAATACCTGAATGACAAAGATGACAACACCCTTATTATTTGATTTCTTTGATGAGGAGTAGCGACCAACACAACCCTAGCAATGATAAAAAGGAATCCAAATGAAATATAACCCTTATATGGGCAATGTGGAGAAGGCAATGAGAGAGAACATTTTAGTTTAGATG
>JASDQU010686980.1:19993-30992 GCA_032191745.1 Picea mariana | reverse complement strand
GAGGGGACAAATGTTGTTGACTACCGAGGAGATTGTGGGTGTTTGGGAGAGGAGACTGAGGAGCAGAATGGTCAGGGAGTACCGCGTGAAGTGGAGAGATTGGCCGGCAGAGGATGCCACGTGGGAGAGAGAGCACATTTTGCAACGTCTTGGTTTGCAATTGCTTGAGGACAAGCAATCTCAAGGAGGGAGGACTGTCATGTCCCCTCCCCTTTGAACCGCATCGTTGGAGGGATGCATTGGCTTAGGGGGATCCCCGTAGGCCATAGTCCCCAAGGATAAGGGAGCCGAGGGGTCCAAAGGGCCTTTATGGAGCAATGGCTTGCTCTTAGAGGTATCTTTGGGGCTTAAGTGAAGGAAAACAACCTAACTTAAGGAGCAAGTAAACCACAAAGGAGGACGTCAAGTTAAGGGAGACTATTTAAAAAGATGAGAGGCTCATTTGGAGACACGATTTTGGATTGAGGAGATCTCTGTTTCGGTTTGGGAGGCAGCTGCCTCATACATCAAAAGGGTTTTTCAACCCTTAAGTCTGGTTGGGTTTCGGTGGGCTAAGGCCTCACCCTAGCTTAACACCTTTCTACCCTAGTATCAAACATACATCCATGGAGGCTTCTCCGCTGAAGAGGATCGCTGGAAAGTCTATCTCAAGGAGGCCGAACTCTGCTAATGAGCCCAAGAAGCTGCTTGAATGGATTCACTAGTCTTACCACTGATTTAGAGTTGCCGCAGTAGTTGAGAGGGCCGAGCAGAGGGGCTGAGTCCCCAGCTCAGCTGACAAGGTGCCTGCATGGAGGGTTCGGACCCTACTCTACAGGTCGAAGGAGCTGGCAGGGGCAGCGTCAAGGTTCACAAGAGGGGATCAATTCCTAGTTGACAGCTGGGAGGTACAAGAATAGCATACACCAAGCTAGCACATTGTTTCAGGTTTATTGTTAGTCTAGTATTTGTTGTGGTGGAGGAGTAGCTGCTATAGAAGCACTAGTTAAACTACTTTATTGATTATTTAGTATAGTGTAGATACTTCTTGGGGACGTCGACATTTAAACTCAGCATTCGGTTAATCTTGGGACAGCAGCCCCTTGAGGGTTCCCTGCTGTTGTGAATACTGTTTGATACTATCTACTGCTGGTACTTATTAACTGAATTGGATACAATTTTCTATTGCTAATATTGGACACTGTACTACTGGTTTATGGTCACTGTTTACTTATGAAATTAGTGCATTATATGGTATCTTTCCTGCTGATGTTACTGTGCAATAATTGGGAACCAGTAATGGCATTATTTATAAACTAGTGTATGCTAATGCTCTTTGTTTATGGTAAACCCTTGTGTGGGAAATGGCACAATTCACAATTCCGGGACACCTTCTGCTATTATAGCTACTACTCTGATTGTTGGCTGCTTGAGAGCAGACATGGAGGAAGCAAATGCACTGCACAGACAGCATGCATTTTCTTTACATATTAGCAAGCAACAGATATGGAAGGGGATTCAAATGAAGACTGTTGAGAATATAATTAGCATAAACTATAATGGTAAAGTCTGGAAGAACAAGAGATAGCTACTGGAAGAGATAATATTCCTTTCTCATATCCTCCATATCTTAAGACGAAGAAGTTGTAAGAATAAAATCAAACCCACGGCAGAACTTCTTAAAGGTACCTTCTAAACGATGCAAAATTGATGAAGACATCAGCTGTTGGATGAGCTTTGCATGCAGCCTCAATACTGTAAAATATGCACAAAAGTGTTATATAAAACATTCAAGATTTTAAATTCAAATAATTTGAAACAAAACTCCCATAGAATACTAGCTGCAGAATAAGAGAAGAGACTCACGCTGAATGAACAGGTATGGCAATTTCTTCCTGCCCAAAGAACAGTTGCTGAAATCCTTCAGAACCAGGATTGATGATTCCAGCAACAGACGGTATCTCTCTACCTGAAATGTAAACAAAACTGACCTCAGCTATCCTCCACCATACTAAAACTAAATTAAGATGAAATTGAATCAAATGTTTTGTGCAATCATGTAAGGAAGCAATAAGCCATTGAAGAAGCAATAAGCAACTAACCRCAGAGAAAKTCAAAGTCTAGCATGCGCTGAATAGGAAGTTGCTTGTAATTGTAAAATAATGCTTGAGTTGAGCGAGAGAAAAGTTGCCCTGTCGCCATCTTTTGCAAGGGAACTGCTGACAGTTACTCTGCACACAATTTGCATTTGTTAATCGATCGACCAACTGGCATATACAATTCATTGGCGTAGGCTAAGGTCCAGGCTGCCCACTCCACCCGCTCCTCCCACAATGAACACGCTCTGCCCCTTTTCAAAAATGGTTATATCGAAGCCCTGCTGCGCAGTCTGAAGCGCAAGCAGCAGGCTCGCCGCTTCCTCAAACGATAAATTAATTAGCCGGAATGGTGGGTGGTGAATTGATGGCGGGCTTTGGATTTGAATGGATGTGCATGATGGGTGTGGATATGGATGGTGGTAGATGGGCCGGAGGGCATGGGCGTGAATGATGTATGGATGGTGGTAGATGGGCGGAGGTGGTAGAGGGGATGGAGCGTATGGACGGGTAGGCGGCCGGAGGGCAGAGATGATCGGCGATGGGAGTCGAACGGGTAGGCGGCCGGAGGGCAGAGATGATCGGCGACGGGAGTCGGGACGCCGTGAAAGGACGGCCGACAAAAGTCGGTTTCGTTTGGCCTTTAACCTACGCCGTTATTAAAACATTATATTTGTCAATTGATTGAACAAGATACTATTTACACTTGTACAGTTAGCATTCCAATGGTCATAAGCAGTTAGCATTCCAATGGTTATAAGCGTCTCAACTAACTGGGCAAAGAAATTTGCAGCTAATACGTCTACCCAAGTTCCCGTTCGATCTGTAATTGATTTCCTGCATACCAGTTTTGAACAACTCTTGACCGAATATCCCCTGGCCTCCAGTTTGAAACGTGCCCCTGCTATAAATTTGGCTTAAAAATAAAATGAAAAACACACAAACTTTATAATTTCATAAAAAAAAAAATTAACATACAAGAGGATTTGAAATTCCAAGCCTAATCATCCCTGTCAAACAATTCTCTGTCAAACTTCTTTTCAGAAAACATGTTATCACTCAAATTACAAAATAAGGTTAATTATAATTTATTATCTGTACAATCTTAAAAGCACATTTATATATATGTTATTTTTAAAGCAATTTCATATTTTAATGATATCTCTGAAACTGTTTTACATGGGTTAATTATAATTTATTATCTGCACAATCTTAAAAGCACATTTATATATATGATATTTTTAAACAATTTCATATTTTACATGATATCTATGAAACTCTATTATAAAGTCTGCTTATATCAAAGAATAATTACCTACTAAATAGCCCATGGTGATATTGTAGGAAAGGGACCCAAAAGATTGAATAAAGGAAAAAGCAGTAAAACCATGTAACATGTAATTAAACATTATATTTATCAATTGCTTTACCGAGAGAATATTTACACTTGTACAGTTAGCATTCCAATGGTAATGAGGTGGTCTCAACCAGCCATAACCCAGAAAAAAACCAATCCTACTGGGTATTCTCGACTAACCAGAGGCCTAGAAAATTGCATCCAATACAGTCTACCCAAGTTACCGTTTGATCTGCAATTGATTTCCTGTATACAAATTTTGAACAACTCTTGACGGAATATCTCCTCGGCTCCAGTTTGAAATGTGCTCCTATAAGCAGAATTCTAGACCGCTAGATCGTCATGATCTGAAAATTGTTCAGCAACCCAGACCACTTTGGTTGTTAATAAGCATAGCATGGAGTTGTGGATGCACTGTAAGCTTCTCCAACTGAAAATTGAAAAAGAAAATCCAAAGAATATCTTTGGTTGTCTTTCCATTTCAATTTCAACGGACATCTCCAACCAAGGCAGCTCTTGCTATTTCCAAGATCTCCATCCAAGGCAGTTGTTGTATTTGCAAGATCTTGGCCGAGTCTGCATTTCCAAGATCTCCATCCAAGGCAGTTGTTGTATTTGCTATTTCCAAGATCTCCAACCAAGGCAGTTGTTGGCATTTCCAAGATCTTGGCCGAGTTTGGGTTCAATTTCCCAGAAGCCACACAATCTCTGTGTCAATGCAATGGAGGAGCTCATCTTCAAAGTTCTAGCTGCGGCATCCTTTTTCTCCCAACATGGATGTCAGGTAGTGGAAAGGAGCTTCTTCACAGGGAATAGTGAGCCCCATGCGGTGATCAAACCCATACTCTTCCTCGGCCTTCTCTAACAATGTCCGTAACAGAGAATGATTCAAATAAATGGTGGGAATAATAAATCTACTGCGTTTTCTTCCAACATACACTGTACAGTGTCCCTTGGGAACATCTGTGGGCAGAGCACTGCATGATCTTCCCACGACCTCATCTTTCATTGTGAAATATCTTGTCTTCTTTGGAGAGAGACGATACCCAATTCCATTATAGGCATGGGCAAACTTGCAAAAGGCCCTGCTTATCTGCTTCAAAAGAAGAACTTGACGATTCTTCATCTTTCTTTCGATTGAATCTGGAAGCAAAGCTACTATCACTGAAAACTAGGGATTGAAAGATTGCACAGGACTTTGTGGAAAGACTATACATTGGTTATATATATATATATACTAGCACAGCCACATAAGTGTGGCTCATCAACATCGAAAGGCTGATAAGATTAAAAGAATCTTTAAAAGAATATATAAAATTTTATTATTGATTAACAAATAAATGGTTGAGTTTCATTTATTTGGTGTTAATATTTTAATTTATGTTAATCACTTACGTGGCAATTAGTTAGCTATCAAAATAATTTTTAAATATGATTAGGTAAATGTAAAAAAGTAAATACATAAACTGATGTCTTTATAATAGCTAGGAAGTTAATGATTGAAATCACAGCCATTTATTTTCTGTGACTACTAAAAATATTTCAGCTATATTTAATCCTGTCCATAAAAAACTTATTAAACACTAAACCCCTATTAAATCTGCCCATTATCAATAAGTATACGACGTAATATATATATCACTTCAAATTCCCAAACACATGAAAAGTAATAGTCATATTGAAATAACAAATTGCTCGACAACGCATTTAATGTCAATCTCCAGGTTCTCTCAGTGAAACCTAATTTTCTCTTGGTCTTCTCTCTGTTACAAAAGCTTATAAAGCAAAGTACGAATTAGTGAATGGAGTACAGGACCGTGGTGGTGCATGAAAAAAGGTTTGTTCGCCGCAAAGCTGGCCGAAAATTGCATGTGATTAGTCTCATTCGATCACTAGAAAATACTGTCTGCATTGTTAAATTTGAGCAGAAGAGGCCCCGCAATCACGTGGAGCGTTGGCCCCTGCAAAACTTGTGTGGTTTTCAACGCTTAGAGCGTGATGCGAATGGAACTGGATGTACGTTGTTACCTGTTAGAGAGTTTGGGTGAAAAAGGTATTGAGTAACTATGCACCGGCGATGGACCTGCGCCGACAGGTTTGATTTAAATGAATTATAAATTTCCACTACTATTTTGATTGTAAAATTTCACTTTCTAGCTTTTAAAGGAAAGTGGGGGTAACTCTGAGCAATCTTCTCTTCATATTTACTTTTTCGGTATGTCTTTTTTCGATATGTTTTTAGGCTGTGCTGTTTTAGGTTGTGCTGTTTTAAATTTTTGGTCAATTCAGAATTTTGAATGGGTAAAACTTCATTTTCTGAGTATTTGGATTGTTTTAAAATGAGGCAAAACCTTTAGAATAAAGTTTTGAAATACATGAAACTTTAATTCATGAAAAACTCAAAATATCCTAAAAATCTGACTAAATTCAAACCCATTTTTTTTTCAAAAAAAACATACTTTAAACTAAATTTGTCCAAAATTAGCCTACTCCGTTTTTAAACTAAATTTCCATAAATGTACCTAAAATGGGTAGGTACTTTAGGGTACGCTATTATATGTACCCCTTCGTGAAGTGGGTATATGGTACTTGTATGAGTACCCAATTACTTTGTGGTGGGTACACACAACTTAGATAGCTCATTATATATAATCAAAGAGTATGTTTATGATTCCTTTAATACGTTTTTTTACCGTTTTAAATTAATAATATGGTGCTTTTTATCATTAACATAAATTTATATTAATTTTGAAATCTATTACTTATCTTGCACTTATCCCAAGTGCTTAAAAAAATTTAGATGCAAACTTTTTATAATATAAAAGAGTTGAAGTGAAAATAGATTAATGTTAATTTTTTAATGTTGTTTTTTTTTTTATTTATTTAATACAAAATTAAACATAATTTTATTTTAATTAAATTTGTTAATATTATATTATCTATCCATATGATCCATCTAATATATTCTCATATGTAAAATACATGCCATTTTTATTAATATCATTAACTAAATTTCTATTACATTATATATTAAAAATATTTTCAAATTAATTATGTTTAATTTAAATTTTATATTTTTAAATTATTTTTCAAAAATTATAAAACTCTATATTTAATAAATTGAGACATAATATCTCATAAACAAAGATTTTTTGACTTGGCCATGACCTTAAAATTAAATTATTATTATTATTATTATTCTTTCTAACCATCCAAACTAAACTCAATTAACATACTAAACTTTATTATTTATTTTACAATAATATTTAATTAAAACTTATTACCAACTAATTTTATCTTAAAAGTATTTATTTATAAAAAAAAACATGCTTCCACATAACATTAAACATAAACTTATCCCTAAACATGAAAATAAACAATTCCAAATTGAAAACCTTAAAAAGGAAAATACAAACTTTCATGGCCTTAGTTTACATTACATATTATGGAAAGAAAACTCAAAGGTAAATGAGAATACCTAAAATTAATCATTAAATTTTCGGATCCTAATTCAAAAGAAAATCTAAAAGGTAAATGAGAACACCTAAACTTAATCTTAAGTTTTCAAATCTCAATTCAAAATAATTTAAGATAATTTGATTTGCACATGTAAAAACAATAAAATTATAAGAATACTGTGAAATAATAATAATAATAGAATTGAAAATATAAATTGTTGACAAATAAACTTTAATTGACTCAATTAAATTTTGATTATTTTTAAAAGCCAATACAAACTATGAATATGGAAGGCTTCAAACTATGAATATGGAAGGCTTCATAAAATCAATTGAAGATAAAAAGTCGAAAAATTATCAATAAAATATCAACTCAACAAAATCACACAGAGATGAAGAAGATACAACTCCTCAAATGAATTAAGAGAATCTTAAACCTAAGTTCAAGAAGAATTAAATTACAAGGATACTTTGTCCATTTCCGATTCATAAGATTTCTACCTATATGCTCCCAAAAAAACTCATTTATGATGGAATTTGATTTCAAAAATCAAAATTTTCATTGCAATCTCAATCTAAAATGCATTGTCCAAAAACACCTTCTATAGATAGGTCATTGGGTTTCTCTGACTATTTCAAGAATGAAGCATCTCAATGAGGGGTGACTTGTAATAAACCTAAATATATTAGACAATTAAAACTAGTTTATATCTAATCATAGGCTTAGGTAGGATCATGTCTCCTTGATATCATTGTGTGTATTGGTACAAGTTGTTGAAATTAAAAATGGTTAACATACATAAAATTGTGAAGTTTGGAAATGAAGAAAAACACACCTATACAAATTTTCCAAGATGCCTTCAAGACTTCCTAAAATGTTTTAATGTCACCTCAAATTACAAGCATCTAATTTAGATCACCTATTAAGATATAGGGCATCCTCCTAGTGTGCAACAAGATCAGTGGAAGACTATTGATGCATGGTTTTCCTGATGGACCTATGTTACCTAAATATTCATGTTGGCTTCATGTGTTGTTATTGCTTATTTTTTCTTCATATCTAACATATATTCATCTAATTTAGGATTGTTGATGTTTCATGGATGATTATGTAAATGGTTCATTGTAGAGATTAAATATAGTTTTATATTGGTTCTTTGATGATGATGATATACAACCATGGTAATACAAGTAAACCATATTAAAAGGTGTTTGTATATTAATTTTTAATATCCCTCTACATGTTCGCTCAACAATGCTCGATCACTTGCAAATGGATTAGTATGGTAGTATATCTACAAAAGTATCTAGGCCTAGAGGACTTATGTGTTACTATCTCACACAAACATGTTATTGATGTCAATTGAAAAACAATCTTATGATGGTCATTTGATGTACACAACACCATCATTCAAACTTTATAATTAGTTGATTCATTGCAACATTATAAACTTTAGCAAAGGTCGGGTGCTAAGCCCTAGATATTGAGTTATCACATTTCTATTTTTATGTTGGTGTTGTCCTTATTGGTCGTATAGTACCTTTAATGGTCAGGTAGACCCTTTCATTGTAATTGTACCCTTTGTCTCCTATATATATCAAGGAGACCAAGTTTTTGAGATGATCATATTGTGCATTTGCTATATTGTAAAAGGTGGTTCCCCTCGAAGAGGATTCTCATTCATTATTCTATATGAATCTCAACGCATAGAGTTATTCTCTTTCTATTTTTATGTTGTTTGGGTGTTTGGTGCATAAAATTTGTTTTAATAGCATACGATCCTTGGGTTTGGCTCCTTTAAACAAGTAATCTTGGTATTTAAGTATTATTTTTTGTTGGGGAGTTCTAATAGTGAAATTTTGGAATCTCGAGGAGACATAGCACAACATCTATGGTAAAAAGTTTAGGTTTTAGTTCACTATACTTTAAAAAATACAAGATATGGAAATTAGGTTTTTTAACGAGTCCTAAAACTAGTCTCAAATGAGTTATTTTGGAATTTTTTTATAAAACAATTTCTAAGCAGTTTCAGATATAGAAATTTTTGGGAGCTGAAAAGGAATAGCAAAGTACCCATGATACAAATTTTAGGTTCAAGTTTAGTATACTTTTCAAATAACATGCTATGGAAGTTAGGGTTTTTTACTAGTCCTAAAAGTTGCCTCAAACAAGTGTTTTGGGTAAACCAATGATATCTAATTCTAGAAATATCCAAATTGAGTGACACTAGTTGTATTGAATAGATTACAAACCATAGTATTTCAATTCAAAATTTCAAAAATAGATTTGAAAAATTGGACCTAAGAGTAAACTTAAAAGGAAGAAAAACAATGAAATGAAATATATGTAGAGGGAAATACCATGTTTAGATGCCAATTTAAAGATGTATTCATTAAGGGAAAGTCAATGTTTTTGAAAATATGGTGATAAAAATGGCTCCATAACAAAAGTCTTACATACATGATCTCCCTCCCTAACAATTCCTTTTCTTATTGGTATTCCTCAGAATTTCTCATCTAATATCTACCTCAAGTGATATTCATGCTTTGACTTGTTCTATAATGCCAATAAAATGTTCTTTTTTGTTACAATTCTCACTCTCCCCCACCGTTTCACTTCTCCTTAAAATATTTGTAATTCTTTTCCTAACAACCAGATCATAATGATCCCATGTCTTGTCTTTGGGAAACATGGTGACATTAAAATAGAAAACAAATTTCCAAATGCAAATCCTAACTTCACTTATTTACTAAAACAAAAATAAATCTATAATTTTATGAAAAAAATGATAAAAGTTCGAAGATGTACTTTTGAATGTGAAGAAAAATTAAAGGCTCAGATCCCCTTCAAGATTGTAGATGATAAGTAGAACATTAATGTAGATACCGAATCCACCAGAAAATGACCCACACACAATGCCAAAATCATCTAAAAATTCTCAATGAGGTAGGAGCCTCCTTATATAACCTTCGTTTAACCTTTGTTTTTTCCTTTTTATCCCCTTAAACTTCTGTATTTTAGCCCCTATAGCCACATAGAGCCATGTTGGTCCCTTAGGTCAATTGATTATATTTTGTTTTATACACAAACGGTTAGATCGATCATTATTAATTGATTATATTTTGTCTAAATATCTTGAACATTTTATTTTATTATTAACAATACTCTTAGATTCTCTGTTCCCCTCAAAATTCTTCTGCAATTTAGCTTTTGGCCCATCATTAGATGTCGTTTTTAGTGGCTTAAGGGCAGCTGTGTTCCAAGATTATTCGATAGCTTGGATTCTCTCTACAAAGTCACTATAAGATTTCTGTAAAAACGTGTTGCAATTCAAATTAGTAAAGAAAATATGTTTATTCATTTCGGGAAAAATTTATGGCCTTACAATGCGTTATTCCCTAATCTTAGATGCATCCTACTAACAGATTATTTCTTGCATGAAACCATGTATAATATCTTCCCTGACATCTGTAACACTGTCTGGTATGACTAGATATAATTAGGAATCATAATATATTCCGATTTCTGTTATAAAACTTAGGTTTGTCAAATCGGAATTACCAACCCGTTAGGCGGCTTGGGAATTCCATTGAAGGGAGAAAAAATCGAATAAAAGAAAACAGAAGATCAATTGATTTGGTATGACTGGATATAATTAGAAACAATAATATATTCCGAATTCTGTTTTAAAACCTTCGTTTTTCAACGCAGAATTACCAACTCGTTACCGAGCCTGGGAATAACATTTGAAAGGGACAAAAAAAATAGATGAAAGAAAACAGAACATGTCACTAAACTAGATATTATCTTTCTCAATTGATTGATTTTGAGATTGTTTACAGCTGTACAGTTTAGTAGCATGGCCAATGTTAATGAAAGGCATTCTCAGTGAGCTCTATGCCAGAAAATTGCTTCTTCTATTGTCCCCTTTCTTCCACCTGTTTTTTCGATCGCCTCTGGAATGTGATTTGCAAAGTTCGCTTGCCCACCGGATTGGCAAAAGCAAAATCCAAAATACCAGTGATGAAAATTCTTAAGCGTCGCAAAATCCAAAACTGTGCCCTGCCCTCGAGCTGCTTTCATATATCTTTTCTGCAGAAGGTGATCT
>JASDQU010686979.1:17369-39538 GCA_032191745.1 Picea mariana | reverse complement strand
AAGGCTCTTGAGGCCCTCAAGTAGATGCTCTCCTTACAAATGAAAGGTGGAAATATGAGTGAAAGAACTCAAAGCTTCTCCACTCTAATGAGAGATGGAAAGCTTATGAAATGGTGTTGATAATGACTATTGCTAAAGAGTGAGCCTCTAACAATCCCAACAGCATAACATTACATTGAATTCCTTTAAGAAATGATGGTCATCCATGGCTTTTTATAGCCAAGATTTGAGCTATTATGCACCCCCCTTTGAATGTGAAAAGGGGCTCTTTAGGGCACCATTAGGTCTTTGACCAGCCTCCCCACGCAAATTGAGCTCGGATTTGATGTCAAATCGACTTGGGAGCCGATCCAATAGTGGTTGGGAGGCCGACCAGCTTCATAAATGCGCCGTTTGGCAGGCGCGTGGGTTTTGCACCCCACAGCCGTGCTTATGCGCCCGAATACGATGATATTGCGCGCATGCGCTAGTTTTCAGTGGGTGCAATGCGCTTTTTAATTTTTTAGCCAATTTTGTATAGTTTTGGCTCTTTTGCTGTGCTATGGAACTAATCCTTGTGCCATGAATGAATGTTTTTCTGTGCTGATGATGTTGAGTTCTTTTCGTCCTGTGCGGACGAAATTTCAGTGATAACACAAAGTCCGAAATGCCGATGAGGTGAAGTGGCGTTGAAAGGTCAAAGCTCACGAGTGTGTCAGAGTTTTGGCAAATCAGAATTTGTGAATCGTAAGGACAATTTTCTTGACATCGTGATCACCGAAATTGAGATAGGGAAAATCCCGAAAGGGAAAAGGTAAGGTCAGCGTTGACTGTTTCGGGTTTCGGTGATTTGTGAGACCAACGCTCGACTGACGGATTCATGAAGTTGCAAAGTCCGATCTCCCAAGTGTAAAGAGGGGATCCTATGAGAGTTTTGCTGTGGGTACAGATTTCCCGATAGGGAAATAGAAGAACCGTTAGATTTCTTCGGGCCGGTGTAAAGGAAAGATTCTGTGTGTTGACGTGGACCTTTCAACCTGTGGGTTGAGGGCGTCGGAATTAGTAACAATGACACTATGGGGTCAAGACTCATAAATAGTGTTGCACTTCCACATATATGTCTAGCCCAAAAGAACATCACAAACATCCAATGTACAATATCACCTAATACCTCATCCTTGAAGGGATGGATTCCATATGAAAATAGACACTGTGGGATGAAACATAGAACTCATCCTTGGAGAAGCCACCCGATGTTGTATGGATTTAGGTGTAGTGTTGTCGACAATCACAACTATTTGATGACCTTTCCTAGAATGAGGTTCTTCTAGATTATGATATCAACAATGAAATGCAACGGGGTCCCCTTCACCCACATCTGTGAATGGAAGAAGCGCTTCCCCTCTTCTGGATCTACTGGTTCTTCTAGTTGAATTGGTGTGGTCGCGACAATAGTAGTGGGGTCTATGTCGATGATTTGTATTCTCCCATTATTTTATGAATAAAAATTTGAATGAAGGTTTGACTCGTTGTCTTTGATATTGACCACTAATGACTGTTTTGAATGATATTCATCAGTGTTTTACCAGGGGATTTTGTGAAAATCGCACCACTTTCTAGTGCCCTTCATATTTCTGTGACATTTCTTTTCCTATGGATTTGACTGGTTTTCAAGAGGCTATTTGTTAGCGTTGTCTTTATCATACTTTGGTTGTTGCAGATTTGTAAACCCAAACTCTCATTTGTTCTGGTGCTTAAATTTCTGCTCAATTTTAACAACACATCATTAAGCAACACCCAATGATGAGATGTCTAGAAAATCCATTTCATTTTGGATGTATCTGTCTAGAGCCCCATGGTATTTCAGAACCAAATATCACTCAAAGTCTTTGATACCTAGCTTGGTGCAAAAGGTATGAAATGTATTGGTGAACTCTGACACTTCTTGGCCCCTATCTTCCCACAGTGTAGTCCATCTCATGCACTGGTCATCATAGTTTCCAATAGGGTAATATTTTTCCTTGACCACATCCACAAAAAAATCCCAAGTGGGCTCGACCCCATATATTCTAGACTCCTCTATGGAAATTTTATCCTAGTAAGTTTCCCACCAATGTTTGTCATGGGGAAGATATTTAAGGAGTACAAAAGTTCTATTTTCCCTTTCAGAAAAATTATGAATAGAGAAATAACCTTCTATCAGATTTAACCATTTTTCTAGTGCATCTGCATCTATCTGTCCTTGAAATACGTGAATATCAAAATTAACTTGTACCTTGAAAGGCAAGGGGTCTGCAAAGTGGCCGCTTGATAAAGACGCGTTTGTTGTTATTGATAGACGCTGAAGGATGTGGGAACAATTATCCATCATTTCAGTTTGGATGTATTTGTGTAGAGCCCCATGGTATTTCAGAACCAAATGTCGCTAAGAGTCTTTGATACCCAACTTGGTGCATAAGGTATGGAAGGTATTGGTGAAATCCGACACTGCTTGGCCCCTCTCTTTCCGTAGTGTGGTCCATGTCATGTACTAGTCGTCATAGTTGCCAACATAGTAATATTGTTCCTTGACCGCATCCACAAAAAAATCCCAAGTGGGCTCAACCCCATATATTCCAGAATCCTCTATGGAACGTTTCTCCCAGTAAGTTTCCCACCAATGTTTGACATGGAGGAGAGCTTTAAAAAGTTCAAAGGTGATATTTTCCCTGTCAGAAAAATTGTGAATAGAGAAATATATTTCTAGCATATTTAACCATTTTTCTAGGGAATTTGCATCTATATGTCCTTCAAATATGGGAATATCAAAATTAAATTGTACCTTGAAAGGTGAGGTGCCTCAAAATGGCCTCAGAAGTTTACGAATCAAAAAACTGCTAAAAATAGCAAATTTCCAGAAAACTGTTTTGAGCTAGTTGGAATAGGTGGGTGGCCACCGATATAAACCTGGTTCAATCCTCCATATTTAGGAAGAAATGGTATCCATTGCGTTAAGTTCTCAAGGGAAAGGGAAAATCATTTGCTGAATCTACATCTTGATGAGCTGCTTGCCTTGCTCAAGAAGTTGTACTCCTTATCTTGTTGAAGACTCTCACCAACCCGTGGCTGGAAGGGTTGGACCTTTTGAATGAGTCTAGATAAATGATATGATTTTGTGTGGAAGGAATCCCTACACTTTTCTTCAATCTTATTGACCTTAATCTACTAGAAAAAAGGCTCTTTGATTAAGGCTGTACTAGTTGCGGTATTGTTATATTCACCTTTTGAATAGACTTTGAAGAAGCTGGATTTTGTAGTATGAGATACTACCTTGTGGAAATGTTTAGGTGGGACAATAGTTGGAACTAACTTTGGTATTCTGTAGAGATGAACCCCCAAAGTAACAATGACAATGCGGGGTCGAGACTCATAGATAGCATGGTTCTTCCACATATATGGCTGGCCCAAAAGAACATCACATAAATCTAGTGGAGAAACATCACATAATACCTCATCCTTGAAGGGATGGATGTCATATGACAATCGACATTGTTGGCTAACATGAAGATATCATCCATCGTGAAGCCACTTGATTTTGTATGGCTGCGGGTGTGGTGTTGTCAAAAATCCCAACTGTTTGATGACCTCTGCTGAGATGAGGTTCTTTTGGCTTCAACTATCAACAACGAAATGCAGTGGGGTCCCCTTCACCCACTTCTGCAAATGGAAGAGGTGCTCCCCCTCTTCAGGATTTTCTTATACTTCTGGTTGAATTGTTGCGTTTTCAACAGTAGTAGTGGGGTATGTTCGATGATCTGTCTTCTCCCATTATTTTCTGAATCTGAATCTGAATCAAGGTTTGGCTCCCTATGTTTGATCTCGTCCACTAATGACTATTTTGAGCGACATTCATGAGTGTTGTTCTAGGGGATTTTGTGGAAATCACACCACTTTCTAGTGTCCTTCTTTGTCTTTTCGTGACCCTTCTTTTCCTACGGATTCAACTATTTTTTGGTTGGATTTTTTTAGGGCTGTATTTATCATACTTTGGATGTTGTGGATTTGCATACCTGAACTCCCATTTGTTTTGGCGGTTAAATTTCTTTGCAATTTTAACAACATATTGATATGCAACACCGAGTGATGAGATGTCCAGAAAATCCATTTCAATTTGAATATATCTGTGTAGAGCCAAACAATATTTCAGAACCAAATGTCTCTTGGAATATTTGATACCTATCTTGGTGCACAAGGTATGGAAGGTATTAGTGAAATATGACACTACTTGGCCCCTCTCTTGCCACAGTGTGGTCCATCTCATGTACTCGTAATCATAGTTTCCAACAGGGTAATATTGTTCCTTGACTGCATCCACAAAAAATTCCCAAGTGGGCTCGACCCCATGCATTCCAGACTCCTCTGTGGAAATTTTCTCCCAGTATGTTTTCCACCAATGTTTGACATGGGGGAGAGATTTAAGGAGTGCGAAGGTGATCTTTTCCCTATTGGAAAAATTGTGAACAAAGAAATAACCTTCTTGCGGATTTAACCATTTTTCTAGGGCATCTGTATCTATCTATCCTTCAAATATGGGAATATAAAAATTAACTTGTACCTTGAAAGGTGAGGTGCCTCCAAAGTGGATGCTTGATGAATACGTGCATGTTTTTATCAAAAAACGTTGAAGGAAGTGGGAAAAATTCTCCATCATTTCATCCGTATGTGACGTGAGAGCTTGCTCAAGCAATAGATTAATAGAATCATCTGCTTTGTCGTTTTTATTTTCTTCTGCCATTGAGGTTTTCTTGGAAATGAAAGAGTGATTATCCTTAAGAGATAAAATCTCTAGACCCAACTTGCTATACTTAGACCTTGTTTGGGACATGTAATAAAAAAATGATGAAGAGCAGCATGCTCTGATACCACTGACCCATATTATTTTCTGCACAAAATGAGAGAGAAGATATAATAAATAAATGTACATAGATATCTCATATATCCAATAATATAAAAGAAATATATCAGAGATGCAGCCATAAACACAGAGATACAGTAATACACAATTTCTATTAATGAGTGAAATGTACAAAACTGTAGAAATACAGAGTGAAAGACTCACTAGAATGGTGGCATCTTATATTTGAGAAGAGATGTGACAACTACTCACATTCGCAAGAAGATGATTTTAAAATGAGGCTCCAAATTCATTTTTATCATAACTAAAATCCAAAACCCTAACCCCGGAAGGTGAAAAGCCAACAGGTTTGTGGACCTTGTTTTGGGTAGTTTGGTGTATCAACTTCTCGAGGGTGTAACTTTGGCATACGATCTCCATTTGGGGCACATATTAGCTTGTTGGAAATGTGTTTTCAAGGAGATTAATTTTGGGGGATGAATCAGAGCCTTTGGCTATCATTGATGTGCTTGATCATGAAAAACCTTCATTTAGGCCCTCAAAATGGCCCCAAAAGTTTAGGAATTGAAAAACTACTAAAAATAACAAGTTGGTAGAAAATTGTTTTGAGATAGTTGGAATAGGTGGGTGGCCACCGATATCCACCTGGATAAATCCTCCCTCCTTAGTAAGCAATGATTTCCATTGTGTTGAGTGCTCAAGGGAGAGGGAAAAGCATTTGTTGAATCTACATTTTGATGAACTACTTGACTTGTTGGAGAAGTTGCATTGCTTAGCTTGTTGAAGGCTGTCACGAACCTATGGTTGGAAGGGTTGGAAATTTTGAACCAGTTTGGATACATGATATGACTTTGTGTGGAAGGAATACTTATGATTTTCTTCAATCATATCGACCTACTTTTGCTGGACAAAAGGTGCTTGGATTGAGGATACAGTGGTTGCGGTGTTCTTCTTTTAACCTTTTGAACAAACTGTGAAGAAGTTGAATTTTGTAGTATGAGATACTACCTTGCGACACTGTTTAGGTGGGACAATAGTTGGAACTACCTCTCGTATCCTGTAGAGATGACCCCATAGAGTAAAAATGACACTACGAGGTCGAGACTAATGAATAACATGGTGCTTGCACATGTATGGCTGGTCCAAAAGAATATCATAGACATATAGTTAGGAAACATCAGATAATACCTCATTCTTGAAGGGCTTGATGCCGTATGACAATCGACACTATTGGCTGACTCGAAGATATCGTGCCTGGCGAAGCCATCCGATGTTGTATGGCTGTGGGTGTGGTGTTGTCAATAATACCAACTGTTTGATGACCTCTGCTGAGATGAGGTTCTTTTGGTTTCCACTATCAACAATGAAATGTAACGAGGTCCCCTTCACCCACATCTGTGAATGAAAGAGGTTCTTCCCCTCTTCAGGATCTTCTGGTTCTTCTGGTTGAATTGTTGCAGTCATGAAAATAGTAGTGGGGTCTGCGTCGATGATTTGTCTTCTCACATTATTTTCTAAATTGGAATCTGAATCAGGGTTTTTATCCTTGTATTTGATCTCAACCACTAATGAATATTTTGAGCGACATTCATCAATGTTGTGCCATGGGATTTTGTGGAAATCACACCAGTTTCCAGTGTCCTTCTTTGTATTTTCGTGACCCTTCTTTTCCCATGGCTTCAACTAGTTTTCATGAGGCTATTTGTTAGGATGTATTTATCATACTTTGGTTTTTGAGGATTTGTAAACCCAAACTCCCATTTGTTTTGGTGATTAAATTTCTGCTTGATTTTAACAACATATCGATAAGCAACACCCAATGATGACATGTCCAGAAAATCCATTTCAGTTTGGATGTATCTGTGTAGATCCCCACAGTATTTCAGAACCAAATTTTGCTTGGAGTCTTTGATACCTAGCTTGGTGCACAAGGTATGGAAGGTATTGGTGAATTCTGAAACTGCTTGGCCCCTCTCTTGTCGCAGTGTGTTCCATCTCATGTACTGGTCATCATAGTTGCCAACATGGTAATATTGTTCCTTGACCATATCCACAAAAAAATCCCAAGTGGGCTCGACCCCATATATTCCAGACTCCTCTATGGAAATTTTCTCTCAGTAAGTTTCCCACCAATGTATGACATGTGAGAGATCTTTAAGGAGTGTGAATGTGATCTTTTCCCCGTCGTAAAATTTGTGAACAAAGAAATAACCTTCTAGCAAATTTAACCATTTTTCTAGGGCATCTGCATCTATTTGTCCTTCAAATACAGGAATATCAAAATTAAATTGTACATTTAAAGGTGAGGTGCCTCCAAGGTGGCTTCTTGATGAAGACGCGCTTATTTTTATCGACATACGTTGAAGGATGTGGGAAAAATTCTCTATCATTTCGTCCCTCTATGGCATGAGATCTTGCTCAAGCAATAGATTAATAGAGTAATCTTCTCTATCTCTTTTCTTTGATTTTACCATTGAGGGTTTATTTGGCATGTGAGAGCTAATTTCCTCAATAGACACAAGATTGAGACCCAACTTGCTATACTTGGACCTCCTTAGGGACATGCACTAAAAAAAAAATGATCAAGAATAACCTGCTCTGATACCACTAATCCAGATTATTTTTGGCACAAAATGAGAGAGGAGATATAATCAATAAATTTACAAAGATATCTAAGATATCCAATAATATAACACAAATATATCAGAGATGCAACCATAAACATAAAGATACAATAATACACAATTTATATTAATGAGCGAAATGTATAAAACTATAGAAATATAGACTGAAAGACTCGCTCGAATGGTGGCAACTGATATTTGAGAAGAGATGTTACGACTACTCACATTCACAAGAAGATGATTTTATAATGATGCTACAAAGATATTTTTATCATAAATAAAATACAAAACCCTAACCCCAGAAGATGAAAATCTAACAATTTTGTGGACCTCATTTTGGGTAGTTTGGTGTATCAACTTCCCGAGGGCATAACTTTGGCATATGATCTCTATTTGGGGCACACATTAGCTCATTGGAAAGGTATCCTCGAGGAGTTTAATTTTTGGGGCTCAATAAAAGCCTCTGGATAACATTGAGGTGCTCCATTATGAAAAACCTTCATTTAGGCCATCAAAATGGCCTTGGAAGTTTAGGAACCAAAAAACTCCTAAAAATGGCAAGTAGCTAGAAAACTATTTTGAGCCAGTTGGAATAGGTGGGTAGCCACCAATATCCACCTGAATCAATCCTACATCCTTAGGAAGTAATGGTCTCCTTTATTTTGAGTTCTCAGGGGAGAATGAAAAGTGTTTGCTGAATCTGCATCTTGATGAGCTCCTTGCCTTGCTCAAGAAGTTGCGCTACTTAGCTTGTTGAAAGCTGTCATGAACCTGTGGTTGGAAGTGTTGGACCTTTTGAACTAGTTTGGATACATGATATGACTATGTGTAGAAGGAATCCTTGTGCTTTTCTTCAATCTTATCGATCTGCTTCTGCTGGACAAAAGGTTCTTGGATTGAGGCTGAAGTGGTTGCGGTATTCTTCTATTCACCTTTTGAATAGACTGTGAATAAGATGAATTTTTTAGTATGAGATACTACCTTGTGACACTATTTATATTGGACAATAGTTGTAACTACCTTTGGTATTATATAGAAATGACCCTAGAGTAACAACGACACTATGGGGTTGAGACTCATAAATAGCATGGCGCATAAACATATATGGCTGGACCAAAATAATATCACAAACATCCAGTGGGGAAACATCACATAATACCTCATCCTTGAAGGGCTGGATGTCATATGATAATCGACACCGTTGGCTAACATGATGATCTAGTCCCTTGCGAAGCCACATAATGTTGTATGGATGCGGGTGTGGTGTTGTCGACAATACCAACTATTTGATGACCTTTGCTGAGATTTGGTTCTTCTGGCTTCCGTTATCAACAATGAAATGGAATGGGGTCCCCTTCACCCACATTTGTGAATGGAAGAGGCACTCCCCCTCTTCAGAATTTGTTGGTTCTTTTGGTTGAATTGTTGCGGTCGCGACAGTAGCATTGGGGTCTGTGTCGATGATCTGTCTTCTCCCATTATTTTTTGAATTAAAATTTGAATAAGGGTTCAACTCCTTGTCTTTGATCTCAACAACTAATGAATTTTTTGAGAGAAATTCATGAATGTTGTTCCACCGGATTTTATGGAAATCACACCACTTTCCAGTGTCCTTCTTCGTCTTTCCATGACCCTTCTTTTCCTATGGATTCGAATAGTTTTCGGGAGCCTGTTCATTAGGTCCATCTTTATCATACTTTTTTTGTTGCATATTTTGAGACCCGAACTCCCATTTGTTCTGGTGCTTAAATTTCTACTTGAATTTAACCACATATTGATAAGCAACACCCAGTGATGAGATGTCCAAAAAATCCATTTTAGTTTGGATGTATCTGTGTAGAGCCCCATGGTATTTCAGAACCAAATGTCACTAAGAGTATTTGATACCCAGCTTGGTGCACAAGGTATGGAAGGTATTGGTGAACTCTGACACTTCTTGTCCCCTCTCTTGCCACAATGTGGTCTATCTCATGTACTGGTCGTCATAGTTGCCAATAGGGTTATATTGTTCCTTGACAACATCCACAAAATAATCCCAAGTGAGCTCAACCCCATATATTCCATAATCCTTTGTGGAACTTTTCTCCCCATAAGTTTCCCACCAATGTTTGACATGGGGGATAACTTTAAGGAGTGCAAAGGTGATCTTTTTGTTGTCGAAAAAATTGTGAATAAATAAATAATCTTCTAGCAGATTAAACCATTTTTCTAGGGCCTCTGAATCTATCTGTCCTTCAAATATGGGAATATCAAAATTAACTTGTAACTTGAAAGACGAGGTGCCTCCAAAGTGTCTTCTTGATGAAGACACACCTATTGTTATTGGAATATGTTGAAGGATGTGCGAAACATTCTGCATCATTTCATCTCTTTGTCGCGTGAGAACTTGCTCAAGGAATATATTAATAGAATCGTCTACTCTGTCATTTTCCCTTTATTCTTCCATTGAGGTTTTCTTAGGCGTGCGAGAGTGATTATACTCAAGAGATACAAGCTCGAGAACCAAATTTCTATACTTGGACCTCGTCGGGGGCATGCACTGAATAAAATGATCAAATGCATCCTGCTCTAATACAACTGATCTAGATTATTTTTGGCTTGAAATGAGAGCAGAGATATAATAAATAAATGTACAGAGATATCTCATATATCCAATAATATAACAAAAATATATTAGAGATGCAACGATAAAGACAAAGATACAATAATACACAATTTCTATTAATGAGCGAAATGTAAAAAATTGTAGAAATATAGAGTTAAAGACTCGCTAGAATGGTTGCAACTTATCTCTGAGAAGAGATGTGATGGCTACTCACATTCACAAGAAGATGATTTTACAATGAGGCTCCAAAGGCATTTTTATCATAAATAAAATCCAAAACCCTAACCCCAGAAGATGAAAATTCCGACAGTTTGGTGGACCCCGTTTTGGGTAGTTTGGTGTATCAAATTCCCGGGGGTGTAACATTGGCATACAATCTCCAGTTGGGGCGCACGTTAGCTCGTTGGAAAGGTATCATCGAGGAGATTCCTTTTGGGGGCTCAACTAGAGCCTCTGTCTATCTTTCAGGTGCTCGATCTCGGAAAACCTTCATTTAGGCCCTCAAAATGGCCCCAGAAGTTTATGAACCGAAAAACTGCTAAAAATAGCAAGTAGCCAAAAAACTGTTTTGAGCCAGTTGGAATAGGTGGGTGGCCACCAATATCCACCTAGATCATGGAAACATGTGTAGGATAGATTGTAAACAATTGTCAAATTGAAAGGGAAAAATTGCAAGGCTAGCGATTTATGAGAATGCATAAGCAAATGGTTGAGAAATAGCAAGATGAAGCTGACATTAGGCTAAAAAAGTGCAAGCGGTAAATATGTAATGTAGTTAAAAATCAATTTTTTTTTATGGAATACCCACGACTAAATATCCAAAAAAATACTAAAAAGAATATGTGGCTTCAACATAATGTCATGTTGGGACTAAAGAAGACTGTTGAGACTAAGAAAATACTTCATTATGGGCACCAAAAGAAAAATCAATGTGCTATCCAGGATTCCCATGACGATAGGCTCTACCATAAACAAAATGACACTTAAAATCAACAGGGAAAGTCTTGTATCGCTAGTAAGTGGGGTCGACCCTAAGGCAGATGTAGAATAGTCATTGAACATGCATAATGTAAGGTGGAAATAACCTGCCCTATATGGAGTGATGAAAACATTACCTTAAAAAGTCAAATAAATGAACTGGCAGGCATAAGAAACACCATCGTTTATTATATTCTCTGAAAAAGTACACTCAAATGATTATCTACACTCAAACATTAGTTCATTAAGTGTTTAGAAATGTAAATTTGGTGAAAAACTGTAACAAGTGGATAAAACACACATTATAATAGTGACAATTACCCAATTTACCATATCATTTGAGTTTTTTACTAAAATAGTGAAATCGGTGTGAACAACCCTCTGATCTTTAGTTGGAGATTGTGAGAGCTACATAAATCAGAATCAAATTTCATCTGAACTAGGTAATAAATCTCTTCCTCCCCTTTAATTTCATCTAAAATAGGTAATAAATCTCTTCCTCCCCTTTAATTTCATCCAGGTGTCTTCCAATTTATTCAATATTTAAGTAGGATTTTTAGTTTTGAAAGGGGACAGACTTATATGCACCTCCCTTTCGTGTGGGGATTGTATAAGTGGCCCTATATGTGCCTGTTCTTCATGAAATTTGCATATGTGTGCGACTCTCATAAAGGAAAACACTAGATATGCACAAAAATGCAAATATAAGATACTAACCTCTCTTTTCTTATTGAAAATTTTAGAATGGTGATAGAGTGGAGGGATAGAGATCATGAAGAGATAGATATCCAAGTTCTTGAAGACTTGAAAGACCTAGAATCCATTTGCCAATGGGGTCTCAAAAGTTTCTTTGAAATGAGAAATATGCGAGCTCAAAAGAGGTTGTTGCAACCACTTATTAATTACTAGGAACTTGATGCAAAAGCCTTTATGCTTGATGGTCCACTAGTACAAAATGAGAGATAAGTGACCAGACGACCAAAACATTTGGTCACCACAGTTTTTTCAAGGGATAAATGAAAAAAAAATGATAAATTTTAAGTGAGCTAACTAAAAAAGACAAAGATAAATGTCCTCTTTGGTCATGGGATAAGAACTAAACTAAAAAAGACCAAGATAAATGACCAAATTTGGTCACGAGATATAACTAGACTAAAAATGACCACATTACTATAGGTGATTTATTTGTTCATTTTTAGTTGTGTCACTCCAACAATGGAAAATTACAATTTTGACAATGAATTTGTACAATTTACTAAATTCTAAATGCATGGATTCAGAAACACCCTAGAAAGGGGTCTCTGAATCCATCTACAATGTTAGAATTTAGTCAATTGTAGACCTTTGTTGGTTGTGGAGCCTGATTTACCTGGATTTATATGCAAGTATGCCTACCGCCCTTCTACTCGGGGTTCAAGGGCTGGCCCCCGAATGAAAGGGGCTCGGGGGGGACCTTCCCCCCTAGTTGGGGGGCATGTGGGCTTGCAGGCCCCCGAGCGGATGTTTTTGGGAAAATTGCCTTGTAACTTTAAACTAGATCCAACATTTGATACAAGACTTGTGTCTAAATCTATAGCACTCATGATCAAAATTAATAGTGTTTAAGGTTAAAAAGAGATGAATGGTTGAAATTTTATTTTGTTGGTTAAATTTTCTCAAGGATTAATACTTTGAGGTGGGAGAGAAATTAAAACCACTATGCTATGTCTCTTTAGATGACTGATTCTGCAATTTTGAGTGGTGTGGAGTGAAACCACTATTTTCCATCTCTGAAATTCAATTTTGTTATATAACGTTTTCTTGTTTTGTGAAGAGCTGCCAAATTGAAAGTCAATGAAACATGCATAACATTTTATAAAGAGAACTGGCATATTAAAATTTCCCATTTACTCATTATTTTCCTGGTCAATCATTGTTCTAATCTCTACCTGAAAGAGATATCAGAGCTATGCAATATTCGTGGAGGCGGGGATTGATTATTCCAGTTCACCCACCTTTTTTTGCCTTCGTGGAGGGGTTATCACATAAAGGAAGTCAACTATTAGTTTAGGAGAGAAATATCCATGATTCGAATCACCCCTCTCACCCCTCTCTCCTAGCTTCTCTCAACTTTCTCACAGTCATGGGAAAATGGGTACATTTGCTTCGCAAGGATCCAAACATCGAAAAAATACTTGAAAATGATCCTGAACTCAAGGAATGGTTTACTATAATGCTGGTTGGAAGAATTTTTGTTACAGATTGAGGGTTTCCAATTATGAGGTAGCTACGTTATTTTCATAGGGTTTTAATGGAAAATGGTGGAGATAGCAAACCTCTTTTTCTCTGTGAATGAAGAAATTATTTCTCAAGCAACAGGTTTTCCTCTAGATGGTGATCGATGGTTCAAATCAAGAACCCTAACAGGGATAGGTATGCCTTTCTTCCTCAAGGATGAGTATAAAAAAGAGCAATAGAGACAAAGGTCATGGCTCACACCATTATGGAATGATACCCTGAAGATCATCTAGTTATATTTTACCTATGAAGGACGCTATGATCAAATGGGAATGTACCATTTCAAATTCCTAGATAATGTAGTAGGCTATGTGAGAATGAACCTGCCACATTTTTTGCTAAGGAGTCTTATAAAGATGTCATGTAGAGTTAGGGAAAGACCCAACACCCCACCCCACTATATTTTTCATAGAGGGATGATTAGTGTTGGGACCTTCACTTTTGGTTTGAGGTTGCGCAAGGAGGAATGCAATACCAGTTTCAGTCAAACATGAGATGCACAAGATACAAAAGAGCTGGACAATGGAGAAAGAAAAGAAACAAAAAATGGTTTCGAAAAGGGACAATGCAACACCAGCGAGGCAAAAATATTTACAACAGAACAAGAGCAAGAACAACAAAGCAGGTGGAGCCTAAAGCCAGAAGATCGCACTCAACCTATATATGAAATGCATATTATTGTAAAAGTGTTGGGTTTTTACAGTTATTGTTGGGTATGGTTGGGTGTAGTTGCTTGTTTGTGGGGTTTTGTCATAGATGGTATAGAGTGCACAGACAGACAAAAGGTTATGTGATTGTAACTTGTTTAAATTTTGGGGAAAAAGGGTAGATAGATCTTTGTGACATGAGTCCAGAGACAGAAGCTTGTAATGGTGTACGAATTTGTATCTCTTAGATTTTATCTGAGAAGATGTACTAATAATATATATGGAAGGACCTAAAATTTTGAAATTACTGTGTCATTATGTGTGCATGATTATGAATTTTCTCCTTACAATACTTCTTTATGCTTGATAAGATAAATATGCTGTCTCTGTGTACAAATGTTTTTTCAACTTGAGTGTCTTTATTTCCAGTATGAATGAGTTCAGATTTGTTCAGTGGTTAGTCTATCTTGCGCAAGATCATGGTGAATCTTGAAGATTCTAGAAACCCACCTAAGTATTCTTCTTGCTGTTCCCTATCTTTCTGTCTTGGTTTCACTTTAGGTGAGACTTCTTCTCTTGGGAGGAGATGAAAATGCCAACGCTCTAGACTACTCGGTGCCTTTTTTTGGTAACCTGAGAAGGACCTTGGTCTGATCAATTCCACGCCAAAAAAATGGTTCTGGTGCCGGGACCTGCGTAAAAAGGAAACCTATAGGGAGAATTCTTCCACAGATTCACAGATATGATATTCACCAGTGGTGGGAGAGAAACTACGATGCCTTCATATGGAAAGAAGTGGAGTTGGGAGGAAAATCTGTGAAAGATACATGAGAGGTAATCTTTTACTCAAAAAGATCGAGTGACCAATATGTGATATTCTGGGTTAAGCTCCCATAAGAACTTTTCCGTTGGATAGATAGACTCCAAGAAGCTCTAGAATTCCAAGAATGAGTCAAGAAGACCTGTGCTAGGGATACAAAAAAGATCGAAACACTTCATTTGCTAGATCGTTTGGTGACGCAAGTGATTGATTTCTGGGTCAATACAACAATAGAGGGATACATGATCGAGTTTGCAGCTAAGAATCATCAATATTTTTCATGAGAATAAGTGTATTTCAAGAAAGACGTAAGGGGAAGACTGTTGAGAGAAATCCCCCAGTGGATTAAGGTTTTTTTGATGGAGGAGGGGATGCTAACTATGTCCCCGACTAAGATGGCAGCATAAAAACTCTTGATTGGGATGGGGTGAGGTTGGGGTGGAGTCATGGCCTGAGAGAGGGGAGAGGGTTCTTTGACAAACATGGGAGAAACAAGAAATGGAATCAAGAGATGAGCGAGCCTTGAAAAGAGACGCCATAGTTGAGAAGTTGTGGCATGGTAAGATAAAGAAAGCAATAAAATAGTCTGAGAAGTTGCGGAAAGAAGTCAGTCCGGAAGAAGTAGAGGAAGGACAGATGGAAGAGTTGTGAAAGATGAGAAGACAGGAAAGACTGGCTAGTCAAATACTAAGTGAGAGAGAAGCACAGAGAGAAAGAAGTCCCCAAAAGGGTGGACAATGAGAAGAAGGTGTAAAGGCAAGGGAAAAGGAGGATGACATGGATCTTGAAGAAGAAAGAGAAGATTCATCCTCGATACCAGGAAATATCAAGAATCCAGCTGAAGAGACCCCTCTAGAGGATGAGAACAAGACCCCCGAGATCAAAGAAACCCACCCTAAATCCAGTGGCACCAACCCTGAATAAACCATACCCCAAGTGTCTTCTATACAAGTGGTAAATTATACACTACCTTCTTATGTTATTCCTGTTCCATTACAGTCAGTCAGTCATCCACATACGAGAAACACAAAAATTGGGAGCATATTGGCATCCTCTAGTAGATCGCAACTAGGACCGTTAGGTTTTATTTTGGTAGGACCAGTAAGATCAACAATGGCTGGTAACGTGGGAGGTTAGATTTCTCAATACCCAGAATTATGGGGTAAGGGAGACAAGGATGTTGAGAAACATTGGTTGTTATGTGAAACAATCTGGAGGTCCAGAGGGACTCTGTATGCGAATAAAATGGTTGAGTTCTAGACTACTTTGAGAGGTTGTGATCTCAAATGGTACATGAAGGCCATTGAGGCAGGAGTACTAAGAGTGCAAGGTCAAGTGTTCACACTTTTAAATCATAAATCCTATCTTTTACTAAGATTGATGTCACTTGAGGTGTGTGTTGTCATAATCATTTGATCGACTCACCTTGTATCCCTCTTAGTAGACCTAATTTCCCAACAAATCTTTCTCTAATCTACTCATCATTGTAAGAACTAACACATTCTATCGTTTTTGTAGTTCTTGGCATTAATGAAACTTCAGTAGTTTGGTCATGACCTATGTGACATTTAAACCTATTTGTTTCTATCTATTGTGTCTGCATTAATAATCACTCTTTCCTTACTCTTTTCTCAAAAATTCCCTCCCTAAGTATGAAATTTTGACACAACAACCTTCCATCCTATAAACATATTACCTTATGCTGACATCCCCTTGCTATGTATCCTATTAATCTCATAGTTTCCCTAGATCCTATGACACTCATCCCTTCCTTTCTATAGATCCTTGGTTATTGTCAACTCCCCAACCAAGACATATGTTGTGGTGGTTAAACTCAACCATGTAATCAAAGACTTATTCTACCTTTTATTCCTAGACCTACAAAGTGACAAAAAATAGAAATTAACTTTAGTACTTAATAAAATTTGTTGGAATTGAAATGTTGGGAAATGACTTTGCTAAAATTGGAAATAATACTATGGTACAATAACTCCCCCACCTCATATATTCATGGTGGTTCATCTAGGGTCGGGATGGTGTATGGATTCATGTAGGTGTCATTCACCCATTCTCTCTTCAACTATAAATCCAATTGAGCCAATTAGATTGTGCCTTCCCTTGTAATTTGTGTGATCCTATAGGTTCCTAGCCAATGCATGCTCAATTTCCCAGGGTGCTTCCAAAACTTATTGTGATATATCAAAACTAGATCTCCCTAGCATAATTACTTGTTCTTGATATGTAAATCATGCCATGCCCATGATCTATGCTTCTAAACCAGTTGGTGGTATTTGGATAAAATATTACGTTCTTGTAATTGAATTAGCATATCCAATATTTCTTGCAACTATGCAGTATCTAGCATCTTGGTAGCAATATAAACCTATAGGCTTATGATCAAATATTCTAATAGCATGACAACTTCTTTTCTATATACTAGGTTGGAAGGTGTGCGCTTGGTAAATTTTTAAGAAGTCATATGGTATGCCTATAGAATGCAACTTATCCAACCACCTCTATACACCATTTGAGGTGTTGAGGCACCTAAAAAACAACACAAAGTTTCTCTAATACGATATTGTAATGTACCTAGTTACACACTCAATCTCTTAACTGCAACATATTATATAATTTACATAAAATTATAATGTAACATTGAAAATAACATTTTCCATAAGCAAAATAATTCAATGCACATGCACATCTTCATCCAATTCCATAGATAAAGAATAAATTCCAATAATACATGGATTATAACAACTAATACATGAAAATTATAGAAATATACATAACCAACACTTTCCCATAAAAATTAATTACATTTCCTTCATGATTCTAATATCTTTTAGGACACCCACAAATACAATTATATCCTTTTAACATAGTTGGAATTTAATATACAAAACATAGGTAGAATTATGTCATTTGCATTACAAATAATGGCGATTTCATCCTTTTACTCTACATAAGAATATCTCTTATCCAATCCATATTGCAATCAAGAGCCAATACTAACTTATAAATTTGTATATTCCCCAATTAAGTATATCTTCATCTAATACAACACTACCCATAAGCTTTGATCTTCACAAATAATAATAAATACTAAATTATGTATATGTTAGAAGAGTGCACTTGGGGAAATAGCTCCATGGGAGTGTTTTTCCACCTAGCCATAGGAAAGAACTTGTGTAGGGTGCAACCCCCATGTCAAGAAATGAAACAATAATGGAGAATTTATTGGCCATGGATTTGAATTTCCTCACTCAAACCAATTTCCAAGTATTATAGCCAAAGAATTACATGTTAATCCATTTTTACTACAACAATCCCTCTCACTAGCCTCTCTTACCCCTTAATGGTGCACAACATAAGGAATGTGATCCCCTTTGTTATTAAATAGTTCCTTAGGCTATCCCACTTCCCTATAGTGATCCAACACAGGTTGACCAATAAATATCCTAGTAACTATGCAATCCCAAATGTAATTTAACCATTCACCATAAACTCAACCATAGTTTTCACATACTTACATGGCAACAAACAATAGCAACAAAACTATGGTATCATAGCCGAATCTTGGTGGGATGTATTATCAAGACCACCATACAAAAATTAAAGAATGAACAAGTTTCCTCAAAGGTTACCTTCCTAAAATATTGCATGAACAATAGGATTGCATGAGGAATATGTTGTTATGGGAAAAATCCCCATGGTTATGGGTCAGAGCCACAACATGTTGCTGACCATTCAAAAGCCAAAAAAATTCCAAAGAAAGAAAACATACATCTGCAACTAACTTTATCAAATAATTAACTACTAATAATGCAAGAAGGAAGACTTACTTGGTGTCCAATGGTTGATGAAGATCCCAAGTATTAAAACTTTCATTCTCCTTCCAAGTTTCTCCTTCGTGAACTTGCAAAACTTTAAAGTGAAAGACTACAAAGGATAACAATTATCTCATAACTAACTTCTATGAATTTGATCAAAACCATAAATAATTGCAACAACTAGTATTCTAAATAAATAGACATTCAAATACAATGAACATATACAAAGAATACCAGAGTTTTGAAGGAAAGATTATCTTTATTGATTGACAACATATTTTAGGGGTAGTTATCACTCACACCTACTCCATCATTGCATCTTGAATGGACTCTAGGTCCCTCGAACCCGGATACTGAATATATGATGAACCTATGACTCCAATGCACAAATAGACCCAAAGAATACCAAGGGGTATTTCTTGGTCAAATAAGGATATGCATGGAAAAGCTTGCGAGGTTTTCCGGGTTTGAGGAAAAAAACAATACAGGGAATAGAAGGGATTGCGAAAAAGGAGTAGCCAACATGAATTTGCTTCAAGGATGATTACCCCCTCCTCATGGCTCATGCTCTATTTATATCACCCCCAAACAATTGGATATGGTTGTGTATGGATAAAAGGAGTTAAGAAACTGACAAACCTGTAACTCAATTCACAATTATGAAAAATCATATTTTTTTGAGAATTTAATGTCATGTGCGTAACTTTCTTTAGAGAAAATCGTGTATATGCACCTTGCATAGCTGTTAGGGCATTACAAGTAAGAAAAAAATGTTTTTTGAAGAATATGGAGGAGGTACAGGGAGTTTATGTATGCAAGTAGGATAGGGAAAAGGCCAAAAAAATCATCAATCCATAATTGGTGGTAATTGATGCTATAACATATGCCCCCTAATGTGTGAGGTTAGAAGAGAAACTGATGGCATAAATAAATTATAATTCTTCAAGGTAAAGAAGCAATAACCCAAGGTGAAGGTTGACAAAATCATATCTAAGAACAAAACCTACAACATAAAACAAGTAACAATGCTCTCTTCCCAAGGTGGGCATACCAATGCTCAGGTGTGATGAAAAGCATAGTCACCAAGTCAAGTACACTGTAGATCCATGAAGTATGGATATATAGAAGCAATTCTCATAATGAAGAAATAGATACACAGTGGATCCATGTAAAAAAATATCATAGCCACAAAATAGATACATAGTGGATCTATGTCTTAGAATCAATGAAGGATATCTAGAAACAATAGGTGAGAAAACTGATCCTTCACAAGTATCGATGTCATAAGTGGAAGTGGTACTATCCAACACAACTTAGACAGTAGCATAAAAGAGGTGATGCTACTACAGTCCCGAGTTATTCAAATAAATTTTCGATGGCATGAGTCTACACTATGCGAATAAATGTGTTGAAGTCGAACACAGTGAGACATTGTTTGATTATTGATCATTCATGTATACTATTAAAAAATGTGAGACAATCCATCAATACTGATAATGGGTGTCAAGGTACCTAGTACAATATAACAAGTGTGAATAAAGGAGTTGATGTAGAACACTTGG
This sequence comes from Picea mariana, assembly GCA_032191745.1. Lineage (NCBI taxonomy): Eukaryota > Viridiplantae > Streptophyta > Pinopsida > Pinales > Pinaceae > Picea > Picea mariana. Next base: position 19,319 of record JASDQU010686979.1, on the reverse strand, counting down.
TATAATATATCAATCATGGGAAATTAATGTATTCCCACTGTAGATAGTGAGGGAACCTTCCATTGATCACTGCAAGCCCCAAGGTACTAATAGCGACTCTAGATTCCTATCCCAGAGAAATATGTACCGAATTAGATAGGAAGAGATATGATAGAAGGAGGGCATTAAGGCATCCCCCATCATCCAACACAAGGAGTAGAATAAGGCCAAATATTTGGAAGAAATTAGATGAAAAGATTGAAAGGACACACCACGAAGTATATCTCTTGCGTGCACCATATGGAATATCACACAAAAGTGACCCTCTGAATAGAAACCAAGAATGAAGATTGTCGAAAAAGGTGAGGAAACCAACAATGGGGACAAATGGAATACAAGGTACTGCATGAATCCCAATGTGTGAATAATGTTCTTTCCATATAAGACAAGGGAAACCACTCAGTTAGCGACCAATGATGAAATGTCATCTATTGAGCACAAGGTCATCTATCAATGATGTAAATAGGAACATGGTATGAATCTAGGTCAAACTCTTTGAGAAATGTGTTGTAGTCGATAAGAGTTGATCCATCAATAGGAAGTCAATGAGGACCTTCCATACAAGCATGAGTATACGACAAAGATTCTTGTGATTTTGAGAAGTACTTGACATAAAAGAAGGCTAACTTGCAAAGTCAGGAATTCTGAAGAATGGTTGATGCATGGTAAACTTCCTTTGAAAAAAAGGCACGAAACAATAGAGTGAATTAGGAAATATGGCTTGAAAGATGAACATTGACATAAGTCTGTGATGTAGGAGGCATCAACAAAATCTCCGTAGTGACGGGAAGAATAACCAGTTCGACGAGTACAAATTTGTGTAACTGGTTCAATTTCCTAAAGCCATACTAAACCAAAATTGTTGAGACAAGACTCAAAACTTTGTGCTTTGTTCAAAGGTGACCTGACTACTGTCAATAAATGAAAAGAAGACTCTTTCCCATGTTATTTTTATTTTTTATTTTTTATTTTTATTTTTGTATTTTTCATATTGGAGGTCCTAAAAAAAATAAAAGAATGCTAAAATACATGGAGTAAACAAGTGTCACAGGAAAGAAAACAAGTTCTAAGAGCAAGGAACATACCTATGATCAATTCAAGGAATGATCCAGATGATTTTCGACACGAAATGAGAGAGGAGATATAATAAATAAATGTACAGAGATATATCAAATATCCAATATTATAACAAAAATATATCATAGATGTAACCATAAACACAAAGATACAGTAATACACAATTTATATTAATGAGCGAAATGTACAAAACTGTAGAAATATAGAGTGAAAGACTCGCTAGAGTGGTGGTAGCTTATCTCTGAGAAGAGATGTCATGAATACTCACATTTGCAAGAAGATCATTTTACAATGATTCTCCAAAGAACTTTTTATCATAAATAAAATCCAAAACCCTAACCCCGGAAGATGAAAAACCAACAATTTTGTGGACCTCGTTGTGGGTAGTTTGGTGTATCAACTTCCCGGGGGCGTAACTTTGGCATACGATATCTGTTTGGGGTGCACGTTAGTTCATTGGAAAGGTATAATTGAGGAGATTCATTTTGGGGGCTCAATTAGAGCCTTTGGAAATTATTGAGGTGATCTATCCCAAAAAACCTTCATTTAGGCCCTCAAAATGGCCCCAAAAGTTTAGGAACCAAAAAACTGCTAAAAATAGCAAGTTGCCAGAAAACTATTTTGAGCTAATTGGAATAGGTGGGTGGCCACTGATATCCACCTGGCTCAATCCTCCCTCCTTAGGAATAAATGGTATCTATTGCGTTGAGTGCCCAGGGGAGAGGGAAAAGCATTTACTGAATCTGCATCTTGATGAGCCGCTTTCCTTGCTGGAGAAGTTGCGCTGCTTAACTTGTTGAAGGCTATCACAAACTTGTGGCTAGAAGGGTTGGC
>JASDQU010686978.1:0-22195 GCA_032191745.1 Picea mariana | reverse complement strand
CTCTCTGCATTGCTAGGATTTATTGAGCTTCTTGCGGCATCATGAATACTATGGTTTTGATATGAAACTTTGTGTTGTACTTAGTGAAGAGAATAAGAAGATGAAACATCTTCCTTGGAGGACATGCTTCTTGGATGTCCTTGGTGAGAGCTTGGATTTTCTTAGTTTTCCTTAACTATGGTTTTGTATAGCTAGAGGATTGTACTAAATTTATGATAAGGCTATGGAATGTAAATGAAATTCATATTTATGCATATTAATTGAGTTTCCAGCTATCCAATACTTGTGTAAATTGAAAATTTTATTTTTAGCCATATATTTTCTTCATGGTTTGTAATTTCCAACACTATATGTATTGTTGATTTGTAATAAGTTAAAAATAAATATATTAAGTGATTTAAAATTTATATTAAAGAATATAAGAGATGTTTTCTTGTTGTATTTACAACCATCATAAGTGTTGTTAGATCTATTACATGCATGATAATATTTCCCCAGAGGGATGGAACTTATTAGAACACATTGGTATCTTTTCTCTTGAATTTTCTAGTGGATTGGGGTTGTTAAGAGTTGAAATATAGTCTATTATTGTTGTTGTTGTTGTTATTTATATTTCATAACATTTATAAGGATAAAAGTTCATAGGGTTATGTTCTAGGAAACCTTTAGGAAAGAGGTGAAATTTCTGAATTGCATAAGAAGCCTCCATCTATAGAAAATTATGTATGGTATTGAAACTTTTGTTGTTGAGATCGTTCTAGGTGTAAGAGAGAGTTTTTATTTCTACTAAATATTACTTGGGAGAGGTGCTTGACCTTGTTTTTGGTTGTTTGGTGTAATCTAGGTTGATTGAGAGAAGCACTTGAAACCAATAATGGTTTTTTCTACTTCATATATTATTGGATTTTTGCACCTGGGGACTTGTTTAGGATGTGTAAGGAGACTTTTGGCCTTAGAGAGCATGACAAGTTGGATGGAGCTTCCAATTTTGTTCCTTAGAAGTTTAAACTTTAGTTACATATGGGGGAATTTGATGTTTGGGAGCATGTATTGAAAGAGATTCCAAAACCTACCAATCTAGCATAGTTGGCCATTCATTTGAAGAAGGAATCCAAATTGAAGATAATAATCCTTCATTCTATGAAGGATTATTTCATCTATCACATTCCAGAGAAGATGACATGTAAGAAAATGTTTGAATATTTGTTATATTTGTTTTCGAACTCTTGTGCTTCTCGACAAATGCTCTTGTGAAACTAATGTTTAGTCATTCATATAAGCAAGAAAAATATTGTGGTGACTTATTTGACTAGGATCAATGGGTTGATAGATCGGTTGAATGCCATTGGAATAAAGGTGGAGGATCAAGAGTTGGTGTCCATTACCTTGAATACACTTGTTTCTCCTCGGATTCATTTTTTTTAGGATCTTTGTGCTCAAAATACCTTGCAAAAGTTTCCAAAGCTTCAGGTTGATATTATCTAGGAAGAAAATATATTGTAGTCCTTTTCAAAGAAATAAGGGGAAATAGATGTGATTGGTCTCATCGAAAATATGAAGAAAGGTAGAAAGAAAGGCTATAAGAATAAGGAAGGTACATATAAAGGAAATAAGGACTTGAGTAAGGTGATTTTATTTTAATGTCATGAGATGCGATATTATTCCAACCATGTCCATTGACGAGTAAGGGAAAGGGTATGCATCAGGTGCATTTGGGTCTGTAGTAGGAATTATGGAGGATCCCTCTCAGTTTGAAACTACCTTTTCCATGAACTCGTTTTTTCAACAAGGAGCTAATGTCTCTGCACTAGGTAATTTTGTGACTAATATGTTCGACAACACAGGTATTCCAACAGAAGATGAACACCTTCAGTAACCATTCACACAACCAGATAAAATATCAACACATTGATGTTTTAACATGGTAAAACCCCTATGGGAAAACATCCACAGCCCCAACTAACATGGCCACTTAGAGAAATTTATTAATGAAAAAGAAAAATTTACAGAGAGATCTTTAAGAGATTTTATCACAATCGATCATCGACAAATGACCCTAAATGGTCTTTAAATAGATATCATGGACCAATAGGGTGTTAATCCATGGATCAATGTAGTCGTTAAGATCAAGGAGAATATGAACTATCAAATCAGTCTATGTTGGGAACATATCATGACCGTCATATTTCCTAATTACAAATGCTTACTAAAGAAACACACTTTTACCTAATGAGCCATTAGACCAAGTTGAACTTAACTAACTTCTAAGTGTCTAAATATCCTAACATCCCCCCTTAATATTAACTTGGGATAGGATTGAAGGATTTATAACAGAGACACAATAGGATAAGGAAGGAGACATGAGAGATTATCCTCCCTTAATGAAAACTTCCTAAACTCCTAACATAGAATGAAGTTCCACGGATGGGGTGACATGCGGCAGCTCCTCGCCACCTGGCTCTGCACTGAGCCACAGCATAAATTTTGATGGTCGCCACCCATTCGCCTTTCATTTACGATGGTAGATGGCCATTACAGCCGATATACAGAGGAGGTACACCTCCCTCGCACGAAAAATCTCACTCACAACGCACTCAGCATGAAAGGGTCTATGGATAGCCATGTGAATCCGATCTTTGGAAATTTTTATTTTTGAGCACCTGGACAGAGTTGGTTTTCTCTCACTTCGGGTCTCCCCGTAGTTTGGGAGCTCTGGTGCAGCTCTATTTCCTTCTTGTCCTGGCTTACTCTCATATCGATGCATCCTCTCTGTATTGTTATATATCCCTTGGCAAACATGACCAGGAAGTGAGGTAGGCCTCGTCGTGGCTCGACCTGGTACACCCACAAAGTGCAGAGGCAAAGGAAGGAGAAGCTGGAGAGCACTCTATCGTTGGCAACCTCCATTCTTCGAAAGAAGGCTCACACTAACCAATTGGCTCTGCATTCCATCATTGCGGAGACTGGGGGCATGCGTAGCAGTGAAACCATGGCAATTGAGCTTGGAAACAAGCTAGAGGATGGTGTCGAGGATGCATTTTCTACCTGTCACGTTGAAGAAATATCGTTCATGGAGGAATTGGCGACCACCCTAGAACCCCAAGCCATGGCGACGAACTACCAGGATGGAAGCGGTCCTAAAATCGAGTTGGCAGATGATATCCCTGGGTGTATTTTCAAGGAGATACCATGGACTGGTGACTACATCCCCACCAGCCATGTTGTGCAAGCAACGATCGAGGAAGAAACTCGGGACAAAACTTGCGCCGAAGAGAACATGGACGACAATAGCCCAACTAGGAAGGAGGAAGAGGCCGGTGCAGAACTGTTGGAGCTCGAAGCCGGAGATGAAACTACCATGGAAGTGGGGGACATAATCCTCAACAACGCAGGTAATGGCTTGCATGGTACTTTCCTCCATGCAGAGCAGCTGGCTCTGGTGTTATAACTCCAAGGCCACATGGCAGACCTGGAGCACAGAGCCCTTCTCATGGGCCAGCATCTGGACCTTCTCCTTGACGCATACTCCAATGCTCCAACTAAGAGGAAGTGCCCTCTCTATGCGCAGGCATTCGCCATCCCAGCTAGGTCCACGTGGTAGACAAGCAAGGGCGACAGGTCACCGGGTATCTAGCATCTTCTATGCTATTTTGTTTCTTTGTTTAATCATGCTACTGTTACATGTTCACTTGGACTATAGCCATCTATCCTGGTTTCCTCCGGGTAGGACAGAGGGCAAAACAGTTCTCCAAACCATGCTGATTTCCGGTAAAATGACAACATTTTTGGTGGCTCAGAACTATATCTCTGTACATTTTGTCAAGGTTTCTTTGATAACTTAATATAGCAGGTTCTACTTTAAAAAAAAAAAAACATAGATTGAAGTTTGGAAAAATTTGCTTCTGTAAGAGACTTTGTGAAAATATCTACAACTCGATCATCTATAGGGAAGAAGAGTACTTCAATAACTTGATTTTGAATGAGATTTATTATAAAGTGCATGTGTATCTCAATGTGTTTGTTTCATTGATGTTGAACTAGGTCGTTGGCAAGCTTGATGGCACTATGATTATCGCACCGAAGGCTATTTGGATGATGTTGCTAGAATCCAAACTCTGAAAGGATCTATTGAAGCCACAATGATTCCCAACTTACATTAGCTATTGCTCGGTACTTTGCTTCTGCTGAAGAAAGAGAAATAGTATGTTGTTTTTTATAGGCCCAAGTGACAGGTCCTGAGCCATGTATGAAAACATAACCTTCAGTAGAATTTCGATCATCAAGGTTTCCAAACCAATATGAATCAGTGAAACTAACCAATAAAGGAGTCTACCATGAACTATGATGTATCAAGAATTGAACTATACCCTAGACATACCGAAGTATTCTTTTATCTTCTTTCCACTATCTTTCATGGGGTTTTTTCATATACTGGGAAACAAGACCAACTACAAAGGAAAGATCAGGATGGGTATGAGTCAAGTATAAGAGGATACCAACTAACTGATGGTACAAAGTGGCATCAACTTTAGGAGAAGTACATGTGGAAACAAGTTTGACTCCATACTAGAAGGGAGAAGAGGTTGGTTTACAATATTCCATGTGAAATTGATGAATAATGTCACAAGCATACTTAGACTCGGAAAGAAAAATTCCTTCGTTGGTTTGCAAAACTTGGACGCCAAGAAAATAGTGAAAAAATCTTTAAGTCTGTCATTTCAAATTTCTTATTAAGGTTGGTTTTCACATGGTTTAAAAGTTTTGGGTCACTACTAGTGAGGATAAGGTCATCAACATAAAGAACAAGAATTATGAGATGACTTCCTAATTTCTGGGTATAGACATTAGGACCATAATGACATCTAGAAAACACTGTGTCATTAAGAAAGATATCCATTTTGGCATACCAAGCTCGGGGAGCTTGCTTAAGACCATAAAGAGATTTCTAGATGACCTAAAGCTTCTACAAATGTCTCTGTATCATGAGTTTATGAAAATTGAGCCAAAAGAGAAGAGGCTCATTGGAACTGTGAACGTGTCTAATCTTGATATGAAGGATCACCGAAAAATATTACCAGTTGCTTCTCGCGTTAAATAGACCAATATAGGAAGCGGTGGTGCTGGTGAAGTTTCAGGTTCAATAGACTCATCTAGAGGAAGGTGAGTAAGAGGAGGTTTATTTTCATCCTCACTTTCATAATATGAAGAAGAAGAAACTAGAATAGGAACAAAACAAGGCACAAATGTTGAATATGGATCATAGAACAAAGAATGCACAAACGTTGAATTAAAATTGTAGGACAAGAGATTTTCATACAATTCAACATCTCTTCTAATAATAATTTCATTACAATGTAGTTGAATATTTCAATAACCTTTGACATCTTCAGAATAACCAACAAATATACACTTCTCACTTTTAGGATAAAACGCTTTCCTTTTCTCATCACGAATGTGATCCCATACTACACTTCCAAATACACGAAAGTGACTTAAATCTAGCTTAAGTTTAGTACATGCTTCTTCTGGTGTTATATTTTTAAGAGCCTTTGTGGGATTGTGATTTACTATTTAATTTTCATAGTTAATGGCTTTATCCCAATATTTTAGACTTAATCCCTTAGATTGGTTCATACAATTATCCATTTATTTTAATGTGTAGTTATTTCTCTTAGCAACACCATTTTGTTGTGATGTATATGAAATAGTGTGTTGCATTTAGATTCCATGTGCAATGCAGTAACTTGTAAAATTATTGTTCACATATTCGCCTCCATTATTTGTTCTAAACTTTGAAGTTGATATCCATATTGTTTTTCTACAAGGGCCTTGTAGGCCAAAAACTTGTCAAAAAATTCAATCTTAAGTTTTAAGAAGTAAACTCAGGTGCGTCTGGAAAAGTCATCAATTAAAGTTAAGAAATAATTACACCTAGAAAAAGAAGGAGACGAAAGTGGACTACACAAGTCACTGTGAATAAGTTGCAAAGGGGCTAAGGCATGCTGAGAGGCACAGTTTTCAAAAATGTCCCGACAATGTTTGTCGAGAACACAATCGGAACAAACACCATCTCTACATGAAACAAGAGAAACACCAATCACCATCTATTGATTACATAGTTTCTGCAATGAGCGATAGTTTAGATGACCAAACCACTCATGCCAAAGTTTTCTCAATTCATCACTATGAACAACAAAAATTGATGGAAAAGATGATGACCCAAATTTGTCAAACTTGTACAACCTAGTAATATCACCAACAATTATATTTGAAAGAACATGTTGATGATATTTTAGGCCCTTGATTACAACTTGGTGAGGTGGAAACTCTATAGTTTTACCTTCTCTTGAATGAGTGATTTGATATAATGATAAAAGGTTGCAGGAAGTACTTGGAACACATAATACATCATTAAAATAACCATTATCTACCTGAAATGTTCTAGACCCTACAACACTAAGATATCTATCATCACCAACACATATTTTCTTGGTGTTACATTCATTTAGAGCAGAAAACATGTCTTTATCCTTATCCATATGATAAGATTCTCCATAATCAATAAGCCACTCATCAGAATAAGAAGTAGAAGTTGCATTGAAGGAGAAACCAGAAGTAGAAACTAGAAGCAGAAAGTGCATGTCCATGAGGAGAAAAAGAAGTGGTAGAATATATATTGATGTTTTGCTTCTTCATTGTTGCTTCTAAAGTTGCCATCTTCTTAAAACATTTGGAATCATCATGACCGTCTTTCCCATAAAAGTTGAAAAGTTTGTTATTCTTCTTATTTTTAGATTTTTCTCCTTTGTCACCATTAGGATCGGAAGTTCTCTAAGTGGGTTTGAGACCCTTGTTTTGCTTGTTTTTGTGGTGAGGATGTTTCTTCTTGGTATTCTTGGATTTATGTTTTCGTTGGGCCACTAAGGCTTTGTTGAATGTACCTGCAGTGTTGATCACTCCAAGTTGCACAAGCTTATCTTTCTCTCTAATCAAAGCATCACATAAGGACTCAAGAGTGGGTTTTTGATAAGCACTCCCTAGATCTCCTCTAGTGGCATAAAAGGTAGATATAAAAACACAATATGTACTACCAAGCTTAGCAAGAATGACATATATGCATCTATCTTCCAACAAATCTAGTTGGAATTCGATAGATAAACGTATAAGTGTTTTTAACTTAGATAAGTAATATTCAATGCAAGGAAAATCATTTGGACTTAAATTCATTAACTGATTCTACAAATGGTGAGCTCAAATAATATTGTGTTTTCCAAACACAACTTCAAGCTTTTCCTAAACTTTATTGGGGGAATCAAGTACTTGAAGGTGAAATCTTAAATCAGAAGAGATGGACATTTTGATTAGTCCACATGATTCGTTATTCATATTAATCCATTTGACATACTTTCCATCATCGGTGGGTTCTTCTTCTTTTCCCAAGGTATTCTAGTACAATCCTTTACTTCTTAATAATTCCTCCATATGGGATTTCCATTGGAAGTAGTTGGTGTTGGTAAGAAAAATATCAATGGGAGGATCCATATTAAATATGTAGATAATATGGATTCAAAATCTGAAACTGATGATATGGATGGAAAGATCTTGAAAAATTATGGTGTTTCAAAAAGACGACAATGAAAATAGACTTTGGATGTGAAAGTTATGCCATTTTGAAAAAAGGCATAAAAAATAACTAAAGAGCCACATGGTAGGTAGAAGTTGGTCCATGTGGTGATACCCCTCTTAATAGACTCACTTTTACAAATAAGTTACTTTATAAAAGAAAGTTGCATGCAAAATAAATAACTTTAAAATTAAATATTAAATCTACTTATAGTGATTCACTTTTATAAATTAAGTGAAGTACACTTTACAATGGATGCATGAACTTTTTCAAATAAAAAAGTAACAAAAAAGAGACTTGAACTCAAGACCTCTTACTTAATAAAACAACTTTTAACCAAGTGAGCTGGTGAAAAACATATTGTATTGTTTAGAAGGAGGATTGGAAGTGTTGTTGTTGTTGTTGTTGTTGAAGACGACCTTGGAAAGAATGCTCATAATAAAATATTTTCACATAAGAAAAATAATTCACTTCTCAACGAAAACAAGGGTTAGCTCTTGGTTAGTTTACCCAGAAAACACAACTTTTACCTCTATTTCTGATTTACCGAGATCGCACAGAGCACACGACAAAGATAATAGTAGACATGAAAACTATTTCTACTATGTTTATGATTTTCCGAAATCACACATGGCATGAGGAAAAGAGCATATGTAGATAAAAAAGAGTAGAAACCTGGAAATAAAAAAATAGGAAAGTGAAAAAAATACCTTTCCAAAAATTTAAAAGGGCATATCCAAGATTTATACCTCTGGATCTAACTGAAATGGTCGTATCTTAGGAAAACAAAAACCTTTTCAAGTGAAATGAAAAGCGTTCTTGACTAAACTAGACACTCTAGATGCAAGGGAACAATCCTCTCATACCAGAAATGCACAAAAATGGCAGAAGCTAGAGATGAGGCAACATGACTTCATGATCTCGATCTACAATAGGAGCGGGTCTTCAAATGCACTCAGATACCATGTTATACAACATAGTATTCCAACAGAGGATGAACTCCTTCAGTAACCAGTCGCACAACTAGATCAAATATCAACACACCGATTTTTTGACGTGGTAAAACCCCTACAGGGAAACATCCACGTCCCCAACCAACGTGGGCACTTGGAGCAATTTATTAATGGAAAAGAAAAATTTACCGAGAGATTTAGAAGAGATTTTCTCACAATCGATCATCGGAAAATGACCCTCCATGCTCTTTAAATAGAGATCATAGACCAATCGAGTGTCAAGCCACATATCAATGTAGACATTGAAATTGAGGAGAATATGAACCGTCATATCACTCTATGTTAGGAATATATCATGACCAATGGATTTCCTAACTACAAATGCATACTAAATAAATACACTAAGAAACACACTTTTACCTAATGACAAATTAGACCAAGTTTATCTTAACTAAATCCTATGTGTCTAAATGTCCTAACATAATAAAGCAATGTAAACAATGGCTATGGCATGCTACTATGTGCTAGGTATATTTGGCATTGGATTTGATGTTGTCGACTAATGAAGATAAATTTAACACATGCCACTATGTGATTGGGTGTTCAAATGATAATAAAATACAATTATATTAGTGTTTTTTATTAGATCGTTAATGTGTTATAGACCATGTATTAGAATTAGTGATTAGGCTAGTAGGTTATGGATGATATGCTTCCACTAGACATCAAATTAGAGTTTTAGAAACAAAAGACATGGTGTTTTTATAGAGGTTAGGATTTCATGCATGCTCTAGGTGGTAATCTATGGATTCCCAACTATTCCATGGACCAACATATAGTTTCCATTTTGGTATTTTTCTACAGTTTTTGGGTCCCAAACTTCTGGAGCCATTTTGAGGCCCTAAAAAACAACTTTTTTTGATGTGTCAATGCCCACTAGATGTTTTTTAGCATGTATTGGTCCATTCATAATGTTTACTCCTCAACTACACATTTCTGGTGAAGTATCAAGTGCCCCAAATAGAGATTGTATGCAAACATTACGCCCTAGGGAAGTTGATGTATCAACTACCCCCATCGAGGCCCACAAACCTTTTGGAGTTTCATCTTTCAGGGTTAGGGTTTTGGATGTTTAGGTTTTTATCATTTATGATTTATGTCAAAAAATATTTCAGAGCTTCATTGCAATCATTTTATTGTGAATGTTCATATCCATCACATCTCTTCTCAGATATAAGATACCACCATTCTAGCGAGTTCATGTCAATGTGTATTTTCTTTTACAGTCTTTGTATATTTCAATTTTTAATAAAAATTGAGTATTGTTTTTGTTAGCATCTTTAGTTTTTAGTAAAGTTGGGAGTTTGTTCAAATTTTGTAAAGTCATACCTTCCTCTTGAGAATACCAATGCATTCCAACTTGATTCATTGAGTGTGTGTGTTTCTTTAAAAGAGTTGTGTCTCATAAAATGTTGTCAAGGTTGTTGGGTCGTTGTCAAGTAAAATCTAATTGGAACTTGAAAAAGAGTCAAGTCATAGGTCTAGGTGAGGTGGTTTTTTTTTTTGATGATGTCATGGAGCATAGTGACATATTGTGTATATTGGAGGGTCATCAAAGATCATTATGGCATTTTTGCTACCTATGGAGTGGTTTTTGTACCTAAACTGCATAAAGTTGCACACGCTGTGTAAAGAAGCTACACAAGTAACTAGGTGTTACCCAAAGTGTCTTGTCATCCCAAACAGACCTATCTCTGTCAAAATCCCATTTTCTCATCGTACATTTTTATCACCTATTTCTCATTGCACAACATCCTCCTCCAACGATCAAACTTCTGCTCCACATAAAAATTAAATTGCTCCACCCCCTACGCAAATACCTGACAGTGCGCTACACATCCTCTGTTCTTGTTACACAAATGTTGAAAGGTTAAGCCTAGTGTCTACCAAATACCTTGTAGCTACAATTCTAAGATTTAGATTCAGCTCTACCCTATGGTGAACCCTTTGAGAATGGATTAAAATTTATCCTTGTTTCTTGCTGTGCAATGTTTGCTGACAGATTTTAGCCTTTGAAACCTCCATACCTTTACCCATTTCAGTGATTTATCTTACATCTGCAGCATGGCCACTCAAGGGAAAAATAAATACAACAAAGGAGGCTCAAGTCCTGATTAACCATCTTAGAGAAGAGAAAATAATAGCATAACACAACATGATGAAAAATTTTAAGGAATGAAATCCAGCCATAGATAATGCTTGTGAAACGCTTTCCAACGTTGGGTCAAAGTTTAAAAGAAATGTAGCCTTATTCAAGCAAGTACAAAATTTGAAGGTACAAATTTTGACATCAAGGAAGGAAAACAAATTTCTTAAACAAAAAATGTAGACAAATGAGGAATCCAAAAGGAGGTTATAGCTATTGGCTTAAGTAGCAGAAATATGAAGGAAGGAATCTCACAATTTTACCTTTTTTGGCGGGGGAAGAGCCATTACAGATGCAATACAAATAGTGATTAAAGGAGGATGAAATTTATCAAGTTCAAAATATTTCTATAAGAAACATTTTTGAAATACTTGTGCCTTTGATTCAAAGAAAGATAACAACATAAATCCACCTCTTGAACTTAGCTGCAGTGTTGACTGATAAGTTGTCATACACAGCACTGGCGTAGCGAGCTCTAGCTACGCAAATGTTGTAGACAAAAATGATTGAAAATGTCAACCTAAAATGATTCTTACACCATATTGGAGGTAAACACAGGTATCCAATAAGTTTATTCCACCTTAATTTGCACAGGTTTCAAGAAATCATTGCACTACACAAGTTCTAGAAATGACTGTTTTTGTAATCAACTTCAAGATCATTGCCTTAGCAACTGGAGAGGATTTTGGAAACACCCAGAGAGGGGTTTTTCAAGAATGAGCTCAATAACAAAAACCTCTCTCATTTTTTACACAGGTTTCATATTTTGAGATATTCGAATGAATCTTTACGGTCCATTTTTCCATAATTTCGCATTTAATGTTTTCCTTTTTTAGTCATCATTTTTGGGCACGAATCTCGAGAATATGGAGAAGAATTTTCAAAACATGGAAGAGGTTTTTCTCAAGAACGGGTTCATCTCCAAAAATGTCTCCCCATTTTGTAACAACTATTTTTATTCAGGTGATATGATGTTATCTTTGACCCCTATTTTACAGCAAAACGGATTTGCTATTTTTAGCAAGTAGTTTACAAATTGTCTTCTTTTTTATGTAATCAGATCCAAAATCATAAGATAGTAGGAGAGTTTGACTTATCTAGCTTAGTAAGGGTGTTTATCTATATATCGGATCATTTTGAAGGTGGTCAGGGGGAGAGTGAGAAGAAGTATATATATTTTGATCCTCATTGTAAATTCTCTGAATTTGAAGAAATACAAATGCAGAAGTCTTGAACTCTTGATGAAAAATATTCTAATGGTGGTGGTATGAAGTTTGTGATATTATGTTTGTATGTAATTTTTGTTTCCTGGACTTCATCTCTATTTCATCTGTATAAATAGGATAATTAAAGGGTTTAGAATTTATCTAATGGTGCTTTAGACTCAAGCAATTTAGACTCTATTTTCTCTTCTTAAATAGGTTAGAATTCATCTCTCATGGTGCTCTGATTCCGTTATATGTTTTCTTCTTTCTTTCACCCAACACAAAAAATTTAAATTTGAAATTGCATCACCTGTTTATCCTTTGTTCCTCTAAAGATGTCTACCTACCAATCATTGTTTTCATTCATTTTCAGGGGTTGAATCCATACCCAATGGTGTTCTTCCTCTTGCCTAATCAAACCCCATTTTTGACCCTATTCTCATCAATGATCTAGCCATTGTACTAATTAGATAGCCTATCATTCTTGACTGGGCTATAAAGAGAGAGCCATCTTTGGGTTGGAAGGGCTAGCTTCCAGCCTATAAGTTGGTTTGTGGTTACCTCTGTGACTTGCCTCCACAGCTGGGAAATTTACGAAGTGTTAACATTTTGGTGTCGTTGTCAGGGACCGAAGGTGAAATATTCCCTGGGATAAAATGACAAAGATCATATTTGACTTCTGATGGTAAACAGAGGTCAAACACAAGGTGGATATACCATTCACCTAGCGAATCCAATCAAGCTTCAAATGTGATTTAGAGACTCCACTGGAGGATGAGACCCATTGACAGAGGTATGAAAGGACATCATGGGAAAAAACAAGTACCTAAAGTTGAGTTTTTTATAAGACGTAATATTTTTTGTTATTAATTACCTTTTTTCCTTTCCTGAACATGCTAAACAATTTTTTATTTACCTGCTACATTCAAATGATGATCATGATAATCTTTCACTTTTATATCCTTCTCTTAAAGTTGTACATATATCTCCTCATTGTATCACTGATTTTGATCAAAATCTTCCATCTAAGCCATGTGATGACCATATCCAAGTTGGTGAGCCTCATGAAATCAAGGTTGATATCTCACCTCATGTACTTGATCCAACACCCTCCAATATTCAACAGAGATACAGACCTTTAAAATTACCTCACATCCTTCATAGTTTTCCTACAAAGCACTATAAGTACCTACCTATGTTTGATGGAGAACCTGATACCCTCATAGTTGAGAAACATGTCCAGGATTTTGAGCATTTCATTGATCTTTTTTAGGTTGAGCATGATGATGTGTGTATGAGAACATTTTATCAATCTTTGCAAGGAGATGCCAAAGACTGGTTTAGATACTTACATCTCGAATCCATCAGCTCATGGGAAGAACTGAAGGATGATTTTCTAAAATTTTGGGGTGAGAGGAAGTCATGGGATCAACATCTTGCAGAGTTTCATGCCATGAAGAGATAGATCAATGAAACAATTTCTATGTTCAGTAAGAGATTTTTCATCTCTGATTATAGGATTCCTAAGGGAATTCAACCCTCAAAAGTTGTTTCCATGTCATTTTATGAAACATCCTTCCATCCAAACTTATATTTTCTTTTGATGGAGATGAGATCCGTTACCTTGCAGTAGATGTTCAATTATGCTCATGAGGTTGAAGACAATCTTCAAGCATGTAAGATGTTGCAAAATCAGACTTTGGATGAAGTTTCAAATGCAGAGAAATATGGTGAAGTGTATAAACATAAGGCTAGGCATGAAAAAGAAGTATTTGATTTACATCCTGATCCTTTCTAGCATGAGTAGGGAGCCGATTATGCCATGAATTTTCTCGAATTTTTCAATGCTCATGCTTTTGCAGAAAGTGAAGAGCAACATGTTGAGGAATAAGTGGTTGTCCCAATTTTCCTTATAGATGACATCCCAGAGGTTGTTGATTTTCCTATACATTATGAATATGATTATGATTATGATGTTGACTTTCTAGAACAACCACCTGCATGTTCTCTATCAGAAAATGTTCCTTTTCAGCGGTTTAATGAGAGGAATCAACCTAGATATCACAATTACAATGAAGAAATGAAGAAAGTATCGAATCAGTTGAAGGAAATATTTTACATTTATGCTTTGCTTCGTTTAAATTGTTGAAAGAAAAATTTAAGATCATCTTTGAAGCAGAGGAATGTGTGATGATGCAAAATCACAGTGATTCACAGCTAGAAAAAATTGACAAGAAATTGCAACAATCTTCTCATGTGTTTGATGACCCTACTGCTTATTATATGAAAGGTTTTATTAGTTCAAAATTGCAGCCATTGGTCGAGGATGAATCTGAAAATGTATAATATGATGAATTGTTGTCCAAATCATCCCTATCCTCCTTGCTAGAAGGGGTTTCATTGAAGCAATTTAATACATATCTTCATCCCTTTCATGACAACCATCATTTTGAGATCTATGGAAGCAAGAATGTAGTTGGAGGGTTGATACAGGATGACAGTCTTGTGCAATCTCCTTAAATAAATTTTCTTTCTTTTCAAGATCCTTTTGTAGCATGTTTGGAGTCAACGAGTAGGCCTAAGTTTTTAACTTTTGTCAATATTGAATTTGTTTCTAAGTTTTTTAATGAGTTTCCATTGAAAAGGTTTTCCCTTTTAGTGTTGATAAAAGATACTCAAGGAATTCAACCTGTGGACAAGACACTTGCATGGTTGTACTGGATTTTTGATTTCACCTAATCAAATAGCTCAGAGATTAGCTTAGTGTAGGTAGCAGTTTGAATAAGATCGGTATTTTGAGCATCTCTTTCAACAGTTTGCCTTTTCAACTTCAAATTTCAGTTTGCAGTTTGCTTGGTTGAGGATTGAAACAGGTTGTATACATGGTTTTGGATCATCCCCATGGATAAGAAACATGGTTTGTTTCTCTTTGTTACCTCACAGGGAGGATATTATCCCCATTGGAGCCAAATGTTAGCATATTTATTTTTGAGTAAAGTTGGGACTTTTTTCAAAGTTTGTAAAGTCATACCTTGGTGCTGAGAAGACCAATGCATTCCAACTTGAGTCATTTAGTGTGTGTGCTCCTTTAAAACAATAGTGTCTCATAAAATGTTGTCAAGTTCGTTGGGTCATTGTCAAGTAAAATCTAATTGGCATATGAAAAAGAGTCAAGTCATAGGTCAAGGTGAGGTGGTTTT
The DNA here is from genome assembly GCA_032191745.1 of Picea mariana. NCBI lineage: Eukaryota > Viridiplantae > Streptophyta > Pinopsida > Pinales > Pinaceae > Picea > Picea mariana. Next base: position 7,007 of record JASDQU010686978.1, on the reverse strand, counting down.
TGTTTTTTTGAAGATTTCACGGAGCATAATGACATATTGTGTATATTGGAGGGTCATCAAAGATCATTATGGAATTTTTACAACCTATAGAGTGGTTTTTGTACCTAAACTGCAGAAATTTGCACACGTTGTGTAAAGACGTTGCACAAGTACCTAGGCGCTACCCAAAGTGTCTTGTCATCCCAAACAGACCTATCTCTATCAAAATCTCATTTTCTCAACATACATTTGTATTTTATCACCTATTTCTCATTACACAACATCCTCCTCCAATGATTAGACTCTTGCTCCACATCAAAATTAAATTATTCCACCCGCTACGCAAATACCTCACAATGCACTACACATCCTCTATTTTTGCTATGCAAGTGTTGAAAGGTTAAGCCTAGTGTCTACCAAATACCCTGTAGCTGCAATTATAAGATTTAGATTCAACTCTGCCCTATGGTGAACCCTTTGAAAATGGAGTAAACTTTAGCCTTGTTTCTTGTTGTGCAAAGTTTACTGACATGTTTTAGCCTTTGAAACCTCCCTTCCTTTACCAGTTTCAGTGTTTTATCTTACATCTGCAGCATGGCCACTCAAGGGAAAACTAAATACATCAAAGGAGGATCAAGACCTGATTAACCATCTTAGAGAAACAAAAAGAGTATCATAACACAACATGATGAAACATTTTAAGGAATGCAGGCTAGCCATAGATAATGTTTGTGAAGCCCTTTCCAACGCCGGGTCAAAGTTGAAAATAAATATAGCCTTGTTCATGCAAGTATGAAATTTGAAGGTACAGATTTTTACATTAAGGAAGGAAAATAGATTTCTTAAAAAAAAATATGTAGAAAAATGAGGAATCTATAAGGAGGTTAGAGCTATTGGCTGAAGTAGTAGAAATATGAAAGAAGGAATCTCACAATTTTGCCTTTTTTAGGGGGAAAATAGTCATTACATGTGCAATCGAAATAGTGATTAAAGGAGGAAGAAAGTTATCAAAATCAACATCTTTCTATAAGAAACATTTTTGAAATCCTTATGCCTCTGATTCAAACAAAGATAGCAGCATAAAGCCACCTCTTGAAGTTAGTTGCAGTTTTGACTGATAAGTTGTCATACACAACTCTTGCATAGGGAGCTCTTTCTACGCAAATGTTGTAGACACACATGATTGAAAAGGACAACCTGAAATGATTCTTACACCATATTGGAGGTAAAAATAGGTCTCCAATAAGTTGTTTCCACCTTAATTTGCACGTGTTTCAAGAAAATCATTGTGCTACGCAAGTTCTGGAAATGACTTTTTTTGTAGTCAACTTCAAGATCATTTCCTAAGAAACTGGAGAGGATTTTGTAAAAACCTAGATAGGGTTTTGTCAAGAATGATATAAATAAAAAAAACCTCTCTCATGTTTTACACAGGTTTCATAGTTTGAGATATCCGAATGAATCTTTACGGTCCATTTTTCCATAATTTCACATTTAATGTTTTATTGTTTTAGTCATCATTGTTGGGCGCAGATCCAGATAATATGGAGAAGAATTTTCAAAAAATGGAAGAGGTTTTTCTCAAGAATGGGTTCATCTGCAAAAACATCTCCCTTTTTTGTAAAATCTATTGTGATTCAGGTGATATGATGTTATCTTTGACCCCTATTTTCCAGCAAAATGATTTTTTTTATTTTTAGCAAGTGGTTTACAAATTGTCTTATTTTTTATTTAATCAGATCCAAAATCATAGGATAGTAGAGGAGTTCGACTTCTATAGCTTAGTAAGAGTGTTTATATCTATATTGGATAATTTTGAAGGTTCTCAGGGGTAGAGTGGGAAGAAGTATAGATATTTTGATCCTCGTTGTAAATTCTCTGAATTTGAAGAAATACAAATGCAGAAGTCTTGAACTCTTAATGAAAAAGATTCTAATGGTGGTGGTATGAAGTTTGTGATATTATCTTTATATGTACTTCTTGTTTCCTGAACTTCATCTCTATTTCATCTATTTAAATCAAATAATTAAAGGGTTTAGAATTCATCTAATGGTTCTTTAGACTCAAGCAATTTAGACTATGTTTTCTCTTCTTAACTAGGTCAGAATGCATCTCTCATGGTGCTCTGATTCCGTTATATGTTTTCTTGTTTCTTTCACCCTACACAAAAAATTTAAATCTAACAGTCCATCACCTGTTTATCATCTGTTCCTATGAAGAGTTCTACCTACCAATCATTGTTTTGATTTGTTTTCAGGGGTTGACTCCATGCCCAATGGTCTTCTTCCTCTTGCCTAATCAAACCCCATTTTCGACCCTATCGTCATCAATGATCTAGTCATTTCACTGATTAGATAGCCTATCATTATTGACTGAGCTATAAAGAAAGATCCCTCTCTGGGTTGGAAGTGCTAGTGTCCAACTTGTAAGTTGGTTTTTGGTTACCTCTGTGACTTGCCTCCATAGCTAGGGCAATTTACAAAGTGTTAAAAATTGTATCTCTATGTTTCTGCCTTATTTATGTATTTCATTTTGTTCCCTCATAAATACAGATCAATGGCATTAAAGAGGTCTTCTATTTATTGGTTTCTCTGTGTATGTGCCTAACGATATCAGGGTATCAGGCATTGGGACTCGAACTAGTCAAACCTTTGGAGGACCATCCTCACCAACCTCGACAACCACCCATGGTGGAGGAATATAGAGATGCAAGAGAAAAAAATATTATTAAGTTGTTTCTCGCGGAAGTCTTCTCAAAACAGAGGAACACGATGATGGATCAATTTTCCCAAATCCTTCGATGATTTTCTACAACAACAGAGGCATCATCTTCAAGTGGCCACATTGGAGGCACTTCCCCCTTCAAGGTACAAGTTAATTTTGATATTCCCACATTTGAAGGTCAAGTAGATCCAAATGCTTTGGAAAAATGGTTAAATCTACTATAACATTATTTCTCTATCCACAATTTTTCCAATAGGGAAAACATCACCTTTTTTCTCTTTAAGGAGTTCCCCATGTCAAATATTGGTGGGATACTTACCGTGAGAAAAACTCCACAAAGGAGTCTAGAATATTTTGGGTCGAGCCCACTTGGGACTCTTTTATGGATGCCATCATGGAACAATATTACCCTATTGAAAACTACGATGAACAGTACATGAGATGGACCACACTCTGTAAGGAGAGAGACAAAAAAGTGTCGAAGTTCAGAAATACCTTCCATAACTTGCACACCAAGCTGGGTATCAAAGAATATGAGTGGAATCTAGTTCTAAAATGTTTTGGGGGCCTACACAAGTACATCCAAATAGAAATGGATTTTCTAGACAGCTTGTCGTTGGGAGCTGCTTATTGATATGTTGTCAAAATAGAGCTAAGCATAGGAATAAGTGGGAGTTTGGATTTTTGAATGGATCACAACAGAAGCTAGGAAAAGGAAGTCCTAAGACATAGAGAAAAGGAAAAATCAAGGATGGAAAGTCGCAAGAAAACTAGTGTAATCTATAAACAAAGAAGGGTAATGAGAAGACAAAGAAATACACTAGGAAGTGGTGTGAATTCCATAAACACCCTTGGCACAACACCAATGAATTTCTCTCGAAGCAGTCATTGGTGGTCGAGATGAGAGCCTCAGAGTCAGATCCAGGATCTGACTCTAATTCAAAGCTAGAAAAGGTGAAGCAGGTCATTGATGCATAACCTAGCTACACAGTCACTACCACCAAGATCCATCCAAACAAACCAGAAGATTCAGAGGAAGGTGACTACATTTTTCACTCGTAGATGTGAGTGAAGGGTGCTCCACTACATTTCATTGATGATAGTGGAAGCCAAAAAAAACTCATCTTAGTAGAGGTCATGAAGCAGTTGGAGTTTCCAACAACACTACATCCATGTCCATACAACATTGGGTGGCTCATCCAAGGATGAGATCTTCACATCATCCAACAGTGTCACCTACTCTATGGCATCAAGCCCTTCAAGGATGATGTATTGTGTGATGTTTCCCCACTTGAATTTTGTGATGTTATTTTAGGCCAACCATATATGTAGAAATGTCATGTTGTATATCAGTCTAGAACTCATAGTTCCATTGTTACTACGAGCATACACTTTGTATAGGATACCATAGGTAGCTCCACCTACCACAATTTATTTGGTCTCAACTAAGCAGTGCAAGAAGTGTTAGACAGTTGGTGGTCATTGATGTCAAGCCTTATAGCATTCGCGATACCCCAAATCTATGATCGCGATTGACAGTGAGTTAGTTTTCATTGATGTTAGCAGATGTGATGGGTGCATTTGTTGAAGTATACACAAATCTGTGAAGGTGTGGTCATGAGACCCAAAGTTTTTTAAGGAATAAGGAGATGGAGGAAAGTGAAAATACAAGTAACACACTCATATATGGATGGTCCTCATCATTCCATTTCCGGTGATAGGTGGTACACCACGTGGTTCCTCACAACTAAGGAGATATGCCCTCATGAAGTTGGAAGCCCTGAAGAATGGTCAAGAAGCCCCTAATTGGTTGCAAGTTATTAATGAAAGGGTAAAGTTGTTGCAACAAGAAAGTTCAAGAAGCCCTAAGATTAAGGAGAGAAGTTACTTGGAAAAAGTATAAATACACCTCAGAAGTCTCTCATAAGGATATACACACATTCATTGAACATCTATCTTATCAAAATATTTTGGTCTATTGGCGAATCTGAGGTTGAGTATGAGGAAGTGGAGAAAGTGCGGAAGAAGAGAGAAAGTTTCAGAGCGGTAGAGAGATAGGGTTTTTTGTAACCCTAATTAAGAAGGATCCCGTGGGTAAGCTTGACAGTGTCATGTGAGGCACCCTTGCAGGTTTCATAGTGCTCATCACGTGAGGCCCCACATGATGGGTAGTCCTTGTCCCGCGAGGAAAAGACATAAGTGAAGAAAGATGCTAGTTCCAGGTTGTTGAGGACTGAGGTAAAGCTACAAGTCTTTGTATCGGGATTAGAGAAAATAGGTTAGTTATAGATGTAAAGGTATGTTATTCTATGTGTTAAGATGCTTCATATTGGTTATATTGAGGAACATGATTAAGGGATATCTTTGTGAGTTTTGGTATATTCTTTGAGGCACATCTTGGATATATGGTACATGATGGTTGAGGTATATTTGTTAAGGTACATTTTTGGTGCATATCTTCGAGATATTGGCGCATGGTTTGAGGTACATCTTGGTTATATTTTGATGATGTGATGGTCATGCCTTTGGTATATTGTTGAGGAATTGGTATATGTATGAGGCACATCTTTGGTGCATGGTGTGAGGCATATTCTTGGTACATGTATGAGGTGCATGTCTTGGTGATGTATGTACATGTTGGTACTCCTTAGTGATGTTATGGTACATTGATTAATAACACATCTTGGCAATATTGTTATCTTGGTTATGATTGAGGCACTTCATTGATGATATCTTATGATATGATACATGGTTGATGCATGAGACGATACATGGTTGATGTAATTGGTATAGTACATGGTTGATGTACTTGGTGTGGTACATGGTTGATACATGGTATGGAACATGTGTTGATGGTTGATGTACATTATTGATACATGGTATGATATAGGATTTGGTGCATGGTTGATGCATGATTTGGTACAATTGTTGGTGCATGGTTGATGCACGGTTTGATACAGGTGTTGGTGCATTGTTGATGCACAACTTGGTACATGTGTTGGTGCATTGTTAATGCATGATATGGTATAGGTGTTTGTGCATTATTGATGCATTGTATGGTGCAGGTCTTGGTGCATGAATCATGCATGGTTGATACAATTTTATGTATATGGTTTGGTGATGGTATCCATGTGAGAGGATCTGGTTTCGTTTATGTTGAGTATCAAGGACATTGACAGGTTGATGTGACAATGGAAGTGACAGTGACAGGTTGGATACAATGACAGGTTGATAGGTATATATTGAAGTGACAGTGACAGTGGTAGTGACAGTGACAGTGACAGTGGAAACGATTGTGGTAGTGATAGTTTGTCTACATTTATATTTCAAGGCGGCAAGACAAGGCAACGAAAGGGGGTTGTATCCTCCTTTTAGTTAGTGTCGGATAACACGGGGAGTTGGAGCTTCCTTCAGGTTGGAGCCTAAGAATCGGGGAATTGTAGCCTCCTTCTAGTTGGAGCAAGAGAATTTAAGGCGTTTTAACTTCCTTCAGGTTGGATCCTATAAATAGGGGGTCATAGAATCCCTCCAGTTATAGCTGGAGAATTGGGAAGCTTTTTCTTCCAATGAATGTATTCTTTGATATATATAAGAAATAATTTTTTGGTTTTATCCCATTTTGGTTTCCACATAAACTATGGCATATTGTGTATTTGATGTGATGTTTCCTACGTTTATATGATTATGATATATTGAATACATTCATAGATGATACATTGATGATATACTACTAATAAGATTGAAGTTTATATATTGTGGGTTAAAATAGGTAAAAATGCTTATACTGATTCACCCCCCCTCTCTAAGTATTCCAAAAATTGGTATTAGAGTAGGTTCCTTCAAGAGATAGTTTAACCACTGGAAGGAAGGTCATGGAGTACGCTATGTTTGGGGTACCATAGATTAATGGTCAGAATGGTCAGAGATTGTTATAACCCTAAATTGCACCACACATGCTTACCTAGCATCAGGCCAACTCATATCCCTTCTTTGCCAAAAACTACTGAACAACTCTTCTAAAAACTCCATTTTTAAAAGTACACGCTAGTTGTCCCACTATAGCCCGCGTGTATCTAAAAGTACATGCTAGCAGGCCCACTACAGCCCACGTGTACCTTCAGAATCATGAAAAAAAGGAAAGTTGCCGACGGGACAAAAAGCTATGGGTCAGTTAACTGAAACTCTCAGCCATGCATGGCCGAGGGTTCCTCTAAAACCCTAGCTCCTTCTAGCCTATAAAAGAAGGGGTAGGGGTACCATTTGGACAAGGAAAACTATAGTGAAGAAACTCTTCCCATTTGCCG
>JASDQU010686977.1:43052-55521 GCA_032191745.1 Picea mariana | reverse complement strand
GGAGATTTGTGGTATTGATTCTTCAGGTAAAGAGAAATGGCAAGTAGTTCGAAAATAGAGATCGAGAAATTTGATGGGAAACATTTTGAGTGGTGTAAGATCAATATGGAATATCTATTGGTATAGATAGATCAGTGGATCATGGTGGATCTAGGTACTACACCTAAAGGAATGTCAGCAGATGACTGGAAAAATTTGGATCAGAAGGCGAAGAGCACAATCCGATTGTGTCTCTTATATTCAATATTACTGAATGTGTTAGGGGAAGCTACAACCAAGGAGTTATGGGATAAGTTGGGGAGCTTGTATCAGTCTACGTCCCTGGTAAATAAACTGTTCCTTTGGAAAAATCTATAAAACCTGAGGATGAAATATGGAGACTCTGTGACAGAGCATCTGAACGCCTTCAACACCATGGTAAGTCAGTTGTTATCTATTGATATTAAAATTTCAGATGAAGATACATGTATTAGTTTAATGTGCTCTTTACCAGACTCGTGGGATAGTCTGGTTGTGGCCATAGGTAGTAATACAAGTACCTTGAGTTTTGATGATGTGGTATCATCCTTGTTGTTGGAGGAGATGAGATAGAAGAACATGGAAGGACAGAGCACAAATGCATTATTTGCAAGAGGATGCTCCAAGGATAGAAATAGATCTAAGTCCTCGAGTGGGAGATCTAAGTCTAAGTGTAGACCAAAATGTCTTGGAAATTTTGTAAAGGAATGTTGGAGATGTGGAAAAGAAGGGCACTTCAAGAAGCAATGTAGTTCCAAAAGCATTGAGAAAGTGAAGGGATCTGAAGGTGATCCCTCTTCAGAAGAAAATACCTCAAAGGAATAAGGAGGCAATGTGTACTTGGATTATTCAATCACACATGCAGATCATGACGCATGGTTCATTGACTCGGGTGCATCCTTTCATATGACTCCCCACAAGGAGTGGTTATGTGAATATGAAAAGTATGATGGAAGTAATTTTTTCCTAGGTGATGACTTGACAACCAGAATCAACGGACAAGGAAAATTCAATTTGAGGCTCATATATGGAAGGATTAGAACACTACCTCGTATTCTGCACATCCCACGATTGGCCAGAAATTTGATTTCTGTAAGAAAAATGGACGATGCAGGGGTAAAAACAGTATTTGAAAAAGAAACTTGTAGGATGGTTCGAGGAGAAATGGTGTTGCTGAAGGGAGTCCAGATTGGAACTTTGTATAAGCTGCAGGGAAGCACTATTAGTGATCGGTGTAATAGTTCCATTGTTCCTGATATTGGAGAAGAAGAAGAAAAAACTCCTATAGTCTCTGGAGAAAAGGTTATGCTATGGCATCAAAGATTGGGGCATATCAGAGAGAAAGGTATTTGACTACTACATGGTAAAGGTATGGTTGAAGGTATGTCTAACTTCTCTCTGGATTTTGATTTATGTGAACATTGTGTATATGGGAAGAAGAATCGGGTAAGATTCCCCTCTAGTGCAACGAGGCCAGAAGGAATTTTACAACTAGTGCACAATGATGTGTTTGGACCTTTGTCGGTTCCATCATTGGGAAAATATATGTACTATGTCTCATTTATAGATGACTTCTCGAGGAATACTTGGATATATTTCCTTAGGAAGAAATCTGAAGTCTTTGACAAGTTTAAAGAGTTTAAGGCTCTTGTTGAGAATCAAACAGAGAAAATAATTAAGGTGTTGAGGATAGATAATGGTGGAGATTTCTACAAGAATGAATTTGAATAATTCTGTAAGAAGTGTGATATAGCAAGGAAAAAGACTACTCCGTATACACCTCAATATAATGGAGTTGCAGAAAGGATGAACATGACGCTGATGGAAAAAGAAAAGTGCATGCTCAGTGGTGCCGGGTTAGGGTACGAATTCTAGGTAGAAGTAGTGCGTACTACATGTTACCTGGTCAATATATCACCCTCATCAGCATTGGATGAAAATACTCCACAAGAGGTATGGACTGGTAAAAAACCTTCTCTCACACATCTCAAGGTATTTGGTTGTGAGGCCTATGTTCATGTTGTTGGAGTTACTTCACACACACCTAGGATTTATTTTTCCTAAGGTTTTTCCTTGTTTATTATTCATAATTAGTCATTATCCAGTCTTCTATATTTTAGGAGAGAATATTCCACCCGGAGAATATTCTCTTTCAGTTGACACTTCAGTTTGACTAGTTGAGTTGAGTCTAGATTCGACATTGGTTTTGTCAAGATGAAACATTGGAATCATCACCATGATAATGTGCACTTGCCTTGGGATCATCACCATACTGGTGCATTAACCTTGATTTCTTGATCTACTCCTCACTACACTCTTTTTCAGTTAGTTAACTAAAGACTAGTTGACTAGTTAACTCAGCTAGGTGGCAGTTCACTCCCGTAACTCCCCGAGAGACTAGACTAGGTGGCAGTTCACTCCTGTAACTGTTGGTGTGTGTCCATATCACTCTAGACCACCACTATGGTGCATTGGTTCTCCTCCAATGTGCATTCATTAAGTTATAAAGAGTATATCATGTGTAAATTATTCATTATTCATTACGGTTAATGGGAATTCTTCTATTCTTTCTCTCATTTTTCTTCTTTCTCAATTTCTCTTTGCAAATGTGTGTAGTATTTTCTAGCTAGATATATTCTATACAGGTTCAAAACATTTACATGGTATCAGAGCCAATGGACTGCTAAGCAAAAGCTACACCAAAATTGTTTGTAGGTACAAAAGATTGAAGACAACGGAAAGATGGATTTCCAAAAAGAATTCATTCTTACACCTCACAACTACTTTGCATGGAAGGAAAAAATAACCATACATCTTCAAACCAGAGGATTGTATAGGTTAACCTTGAATACATATATAGAACCGACATCAACCGTATAAAAATCCAAGTACTTAAATCGAATGGATGAAGCACTCAGAACAATTTGCAATCTTATTTCTCCTGATCTCCTTTTTCACATATCTTCCTGTAAGACTCCCAATGAAGCTTGGACCACCTTGGAAGGGATCTTTGGAAAAAATGATGAGATGAGGGGACACATGCTGTAGGTGGAATTTCTCACATTGGATCCAAAAAGCTTCGACAATATCCAAGATTTCTTTACAAAATTCAAGGATTTATTGTTGCAACTCAAAGCTTGCGGGGTTGATAAATCTAAGGAGGAGAAACAAATGGTTCTCACCATTCTCTCCAAAATTGGTCCTGAATTCTCTGTATTCGTATTCACATTCCATTCTATCAGATTTTCCTCTAGAGCCACCTGGAAAATGCTTTCTCTTGAGGACTTTATTGAATCCCTGACACAAGAGCAAACCAAGCTCATCAACATGGGAAAAATCAAAGGCCCAAAGGCGCATGCACTCACTGTGCAAGATGGAAGCCATAAAGATCAGAAACCTAAAGATAAAGAAAAAGGAAAGCTCATGCACATCCGAAGAAGGAAGGGTACATAAAACCCTTCATCGATGCCTTCGAATCCAAAGGGGAAAAGGGAAGAAAAGGGGAGAAATGCACGTACTGTCACAAAGGATTCCATCCAGAATCCGCATGCATGAAAAAAAAGAAGATCTAAGGACTCAAATACTTCAGAAAAACAACCTTGGATATCGTATCCCTGAGGGTGCCAAGAAGAAGAAGCCAGAAGATCATAATCCCAAGAAAGGCAATTCTAGCCATGCCTTGATTGCCATCGACTCCTCTCCCGATGCTTGGATCGTAGATTTAGGAGCATCACATCACACAACTTCCTCAAAAGTAGTAAATTATTCATTGAATGCATGCAAAGGTCCTCCTATTCTAATGGGGGACAAATCTTCTGTCGAAGTCACTAACAAATGAAGGATTGAACTCACCAACGAAAGCTTCAAGAAGGTGTTGCACATTCCCAAACTTTCTGTCAACCTTCTCTCTGTGTATAAGATGACGAATTATGACACCAGTAAGAAAGTCATATTCACACCAAATTTCATGGATATATATGACATGAAAACCAACTCGAGGGTTGCTATTGGTGAGGTAAATCATCAGTCTAGATTGTATACTTTTTTCTGAATTCATTGAACCTGATTCTGCTTTACTGCTTACTCATGCTGATGAAAGTTGTAGGATATGGCATGAAAGGTTTGGACATTTGAATTTTAGATACATGAAACAAATTAGCAAGAAAATATTGGTTGATGGTCTACCATACATCCATTTCTCCAAGGGAGTATGTGAGGGATGTGTTCTCGAAAAACATCCTCAAGAGAAATTCGACAAAGGAAAGTCTTAGAGAGCTTCCGTGCCTTTGTATCTAATCCACAGTGACCTTATGGGTCCTTTTCCGCATCCATGTATCAAAAAAGCGAGGTTTGTTCTCATTTTTGTTGATGATTTCTCACGTTTTACATAGATTTACTTTCTTAGGAAAAAATCTAAGGTCTTTCAACACCTCAAAGATTTCAAAGCCCTAATTGAGACACAGTCTGGAAAGAAGATCAAAGTCCTCCAAACTGATAATGGGGGAGAATATGTAAATCATGAGATCCATAATATTTTCTACGAGGCAGGGATTCAGTTGTAGCACACAGTTCCCTATACTCCGCAACAAAATAGAGTTGCTGAGCAGAAAGATAGATCTCTAAAGGAGATGGCATCTTGCATGCTGCATGCAAAGTCACTACCACATAGACTATAGTTCGAAGCACTTAATTGTGCAACATACATCCAAAATAGATCTCCCCATAGATCTGTCAAGGATAAGACCCCCTACGAGGCTTGGAGCAGCCTCAAACCATAAGTGACCCACTTTCGCATTTTCAGTTCACGTGCATGGGCCTGGATTCCCTATGAAAAGAGGATGACACTTGATCCATAGAGCACTGAGTGTATTTTTGTTGGATACCCCGATGGTGTGAAGGGATATAGGCTTATTTATCTTTCCTCGGACTGGCTCATCATTGAGCGTAGTGTGCAATTCGAGGAAAATGTCTCGCATGTACCTCAACAACTGCATGCAGACACCTTCATTCTCCCACCTGTCTGATATGATGAGAATGCACATGATGACTCTTCTTTAGATGAGAGTTATGAATTAGAGGACTTAGATTATTAAGATTTAGAGTCAGTACAGTCAAATGCAGAGTCAGAGCATCTAAACGCAGTTGCAGAGCCAGAGTAGAGGCCCAAGTGGGCACAAACTACTCTTAAGGATGTCGGGGATCTCATTGGTGATCTAGACGATACTAGGAAGACTCGATCTGATTTTGAGGAGCCTCATGTTTCACTCACTTCCACTGAACCATTGCCCTCTAGGCATCTTTTCTTAGTTCAGTCTTCAAATCCACAGTCTTATGGAGAGGCTGCTGGAAATCCCTTTTGGGAATCTACCATGGAGGAGGAGTACAACTCCCTCCTCAAGAACCAGACTTGGAATATGGTTCCCCTTCCTTATAGGAGGAAACTTGTAAGATGCAGATGGGTCTATAGTACCAAGAGTGCAACAGATGGACAAATTAGCAGATACAAATCCAGGCTTGTTCCCAAAGGCTTTCAACAGGTGCATGGTATTGACTATGGTGAGACCTTCTCTTCAGTAGCGAAGATGGATTCCATATGTTTGGCACTTTCCATTGCGACAACCAAGGGATGGGAAGTCCATCAGATGGACGTGAAGAATGCATTTCTTCACTGTAATGTCTCTAAGGAGATCTATATGGAGCATCCATTGGGATTCATGCAGGACTCATCTTTGGTCTATCGACTGAAGAAATCCCTTTATGGCCTCAAGCAGGCTCCGAGGGCATGGTATGCCAAGATGGAATCCTACCTATTGTCACAGAAATTTGTACATTTTAAATCAGAGCTGAATGTCTACATGCTTAGGACAACTGATTCACTTCTATTCTTAGTTTTGTATGTTGATGATTTGATGATCACCTGATGCTCAACTTCAATAATTGCTGCAGTCAAGAGGATTCTACATGACAGGTTTTTGATGACGGACATGGCTCTGCTACACTTCTTCCTTGGAATTGAGATCAGTCAAGATGCATCAAGCATCAAACTGTCTCAGGCCAAGTATGCACGAGATCTCCTTGAGAGATTTCACATGACAGACTGCAAGTCTGCTGCGACTCCTTTCCTATAAAGAGTCAAACTTGAGGATGGCGGGGAGACTCCATTGGTTGAAAACAAACTATACAAACAACTAGTGGGGAGCTTGTTGTATCTCACACACTCCAGACCAGACCTCTCTTATGCAATTGGCGCAATTTCTAGGTTCATGCAGGAGCCACATGAGATACATTGGAAAGTTGCAAAGCATATCCTTCGATACGTACAGGGCACCATCACCTTTGGGATTCATTATGCAACAGGCTCTACATCATATCTCATCGGGTTTACTAATTCTGACTGGGCCGGCAATAACATTGATCACAAGTCCACATCTGGTTACTCACTCAGTCTTGGTTTCGATCCTATTTGTTGATCAAGAAAAAAACAAGCTTCCATTTCTCTATCTTCAACTGAGCAGAGTACAAAGGGTTAGTTAACATAACCATTCAGGCTATGTGGCTACAACATTTTCTCACTGAGTTGGGCATTCATTTTCATCGATCGATCGTCATCTGGTGTGACAACCAGAGCACTCTGAAGTTCTGCAGAGATCCAGTTTAGAGGCAGCGGACGAAGCACATCGAGATCCACATGCACTACATCTAGGACTTAGTACATGAGGGGATCACCGACCTATAGTTTTGTCCTTCAGTAGAACATATGACATACAACTTCACCAAGACCTTCATTGAGAAGAAGTTCCATTCCCTGCGAAGTCGTCTGGAGTGAAGGACACAATTTCCTAGCAACTGTAGTTCTTCTATTTACATACATTGTACCTTGAGGGGGGGTTTTTCCCACGAGTTTTTCCCTCTTTCATCACTTTATTTCAGTGTATCTTCTGTATTTGGGTACGTAGCATGGCCTCGTTGCTAGGACCCATTCTTTATTTTCACCATAATGATGTTCATGGGGGGTGTTGGAGTTACTTCACACACACTTATGATTTATTTTTCCTAAGGTTTTTCCTTGTTTATTAGTCATAATTAGTCATTATCCAGTCTCCTATATTTTAGGAGAGAATATTCCACCTGGAGAATATTCTCCTTCAATTAACACTTCAGTTTGACTAGTTGAGTTGAGTCTAGATGCTGCATTGGTTTTGTCACCATGAAACATTGGGATCATCACCGTGCTAATTCACACTTGCCTTGGGATCATCACCAGACTGGCGCATTACCCTTGATTCCTTGATCCACTCCTCACTATACTCTGTTTCAGTCAGTTAACTGAAGACTAGTTGACTAGTTAACTCAACTAGGTGGTAGTTCACTCTCGTAACTGCCTGAGAGACTAGACTAGGTGGCAGTTCACTCTCGTAACTGCTGGTGTGTGTCCAGATCTCTCTAGACCACCACTATGGCACATTGGTTCTCCTCCAATGCACATTCATTGAGTTATACAAAGTATATCATGTGTAAATTATTCATTATTCATTACGGTTAATGAAAATTCTTCTATTATTTCTCTCCTTTTTCTTCTTTCTCAATTTCTCTCTGCAAATGTGTGCAATATTTTCTAGCTAGATCTATTCTGTGTAGTTTCAACACGTTTACACATGTTCCAAAGGAAAACATTAGTAAGCTAGATAAAAAGGCTGAAAAGTGTATCTTTATTGGGTATACAGATGGTCTAAAAGGTTATAAGCTTTGGAACCCAGAAACTAAGAAGGTTGTGTATAACAAAGATGTGGTTTTTAGATAAATGAAGGATGTTGACAAACATGAAGTCCTACCAAGTAAGGAAGAACCATAGAAAATAGAGTTTGAGCCAAAGGATGATGAATAAGACTCTACAAAAGAACATGAATAATAAGAAGAAGATCCTCATACTCTAGTATTGAGGAGATCTGTGCAGGCAAAAGTGATACTGGAAAGATATACTCCAAGTGATTTCTGTTAGAGTTTAAGCTATTATTAGGTTTCTTTTCAATTTACTATATAACCATAGCATATATAGGATCATTGAGAGAAACACAATCACAAGAGACACATCATTTATCGTGGGAAACCCTCATGGGGAAGAAAACCCAACAAAAACTTCCTTAATATAGATAGCCACTACAATGCCAAGAGAATAAACCAAACAATACAAAAAAGTCCTCTTCCAAGTAATGCACCTCTCTCTCTCTTCCTTCTTCTCCGACTGTAGCTCCAAACTTGCGCTTTGGATGGTCAAGTGAGTGAGTGAACCAATGAGGCGCTGGCCTCCTTTATTTATACAATCTGGCAGGTGCTAAAACGAAGTGTCTTTTCACTGGCAGGGCCGACTTCTCTTTTTGGGTGGTTAGAACCACTTTAATTTATTCTGGGTTCCGAATTCTTATTTTTCATATTACAATTAGGGTATGACCAATCTGCAAAAGGGGATTTACAATGCCCGACATGATCAATCCACAAAAGGGGATTTACAATGCCCGACATGATCAATCCACAAAAGGGGATTGGTCTAATGAATAATACATCAATAATAAATAGAATACTCTTTGCAGCTACAATATTTCAACACTCCCCCTTAACAAGAAGGGTATTCTACAACAACATCATGAGAGAGAGAGGGAAACATCATCAACAACATCTTGGAACACTGACTAGCATATCTATAAATCATCCGAAGTTTTTCTCATCATCAATAGCAGCAACAACACAATAAAAAAGCTGGAGCATCATCAACATCAGCACTAGGATGAGAGTCTTCATCACAAGGCTAGCATCACAACATGACGCTGTCTACACAATATCATTAGCACAGAGCTGACATCACATTACGAGAATGAAAACACCTCATCATCATCACAAAGATGGCATCACAGCACGAGGCTGGCAACACATCATCATCAACACGAAGCTGGCATCACAACACGAGGCTGGAAACACATCATCACAGCATGAGGCTAACAACACATCATCACAGCATGAGGCTAACAACACATCATCACAGCACGAGGCTAGCACATCATCACAACACGAGGCTAGCACATCATCAAATCACGAGGTTGGCACATCATCATAGCACGAGGCTGGCACATCATCATAGCATGAGGTTGGCATATCATCACAGCATGAGGTTGGCACATCATCACAGCATGAGGCTGGCACATCATCATAACACGAGGCTGGCACATCATCAACTTGAGGCTGGCATCACAACACTAGGCTAGCACATCATTATCATGGGGTTGGCATCACAACACTACTCCCCCTTTTGAGGGATGTCCTTACAGATTACACCAAGATTATCTCTAAAGTGCTCAAACTTTACACGAGATAGAGGCTTGGTCAACACATCAACAAATTGTTCATTCGTGCTAACATACTGGAGCTTTATGGCTCCTCTCTACACCATATCATGAATGTAATGATATTAGATCTCTATGTGTTTTGACTTGTCATGTAACACATGGTTCGCTGTCATCTTTATGCAACTCTAGTTATCACATAGAATCATGGTTGCTTGCATCTCTAGATCAAATAGACTTGTCAACAATTTCCGAATCCATATGGATTCACAAATGGAAGAACATGCAACAATGTATTTTGCTTCTTCCATGCTTAGAGAAATGCTTGATTGCTTCCTACCCTTCCATGAGATCATGGCTGACCCTAGACTGAAACAACATCCTGAAGTGCTCTTCCTGTCAGAGAGACTTCCAGCCTAATCTGAATCAGTATAACCACTCAGTCTAATGTCATGGTCTCCATCATAACTGAGATCACAATCTAATGTACCCTTAAGGTACCTCATCACATGTTTTGCAACAGTCAGGTTAACATGTCTGGGATCTACTAGAAACTGACTCAAGGTGTTCACAACAAAACATATATCTGGTCTGGTGTTCATCAGATACATCAATGATCCAATGATATGTCTATACAATGTAGCATCAGTCGATTCTGATGAAGTATCAACTAGGAGTTTCAACTTTGTTTCCATGTGTGTATTCATGGACTTGCACTCCAACATATCAAATCTCTTTAGGATTTCAACTGCATACTTCCCTTGGTTAAGGAAGATCTTCTCTGGTCTCTTCTAGACCACAAGACCTAAGAAATAGTGCATTAGGCCAAGGTCTTTCATCTCAAATTCTGCAACGAGCTTCTTCTTACATTAAGTGATGAGCTTTTCTTCTCCAGTTAAGAATAAGTCATCCACATACAACAAAAATATAACAGGCTCATCATTCATAACCTTGAAGTAAAGGTTAGAATCTTCTTTACTCTTGGTAAAGCCTAAGCTCATCAGAAAACTGTCAATCCTTCCATACCAAGCTCTGGGAGCTTGCTTCAATTCATACAGAGCCTTGTTCAACTTTTACACATGAGTCTTCCTATCTTCAACTTCAAATTCTTGAGGTTGTTCTATATAAAGTTATTCTTCAATGACACCATTCAAGAAGGTTGTTTTCACATCCATCTGGTGTAACTTCCACTTCATCTTAGCTGTAAGGGCTATGATGGTTCTAATCGAAGTGTATCTGGCTACATGAGCAAATGTCTCTTCATAGTCAATTCATTCCTTTTTAGAAAATCCATGATCAATGAACCTTGATTTATATTTCTCAATGCTTCCATCATCAACATGTTTTATTTTGAAAATCCATTTGGAAGATACTAGATCCTTTCTCTTCGGTCTGGGAGCTATTTCCCATACATCATTCTTTATGATGGATTAGTATTCTTCTGTCATGGAATCTGCCCATTATTTCTTCTGAATGGATTCTTCAAAGCATGTAGTCTCCTTCTCTAAGAGATCACACATCAAAGCCATATAACTGGAGAATGGCTTAGGATTCTTCACTTGTCTCATGGTTCCTTCGGGAACACCGTACTTCTCTCCATATTGAATAAGTTCCCTTACCCAGGATGGATTTCTCTTGTGGGAGATCATCATCTGGGGAGGTTCTTGAGATTATTCTATGTCATGATATTCTAGAATCTCCTTGTCAGGGGAAGCTATGACTTCCCTCACTGGTTTTGCAACTCTGGGAGCTACAGGTTCTTCTTCATATACTTCTTCAAGATGACACCTTCTTGATTTCTTGAGTGCTGCGTCTTCATCAAAGGTTACATCCCTGCTGATTTCAATATGATGGTAACCTGGTATATAAAATCTGAAGGCCTTGGAGACCTCACAATATCCAACAAATATTCCCTTCTTTCCTGAAGGGTCCAGCTTGGTTCTCTTCTCTTTTGGAATATGTACAAATACTGGACGTCCAAATGTTTTGAGATGGCTTACTTTTGGCTTCTTTCCAGTGAACATCTCTTCAGGGGTCTTGAACCCAAGTGCACTATGAGACAATCTGTTTTGTACATATATTGTTGTTTTTGCTGCTTCTTCCCATAAGCACATTGGAAGATCTTGATCATGGATCATGGTCTTCACTGCTTCCATTATAGTTCTATTCTTTCTTTCTGCTACACCATTTTGTTGAGGATTGTAGGGAGTGGTGAGATCCCTCTTGATCCTAACATATTTACAAAATTTTAAAAATTCTTTTGAGGTGTATTCTCCTCCATTATATGACCTGAGTATCTTGATCTTTCTTTTAGAAAGATTCTCTATCAAGGCTTTGAATTCCTTGAATTTACTGAACACTTCATCTTTTGATTTAAAAAAGTAAACCCAGGTTTTATGAGGATAGTCATCAATGAAAGATACATAGTATACATACCCACTGATGTAGGACGATGGCATTGGGCCACAAACATCTGAGTGAATGAGGTCTAGGAATCCTTCTTCTTTACTGCCTCTCTTCAGAAAAGGGATCTTGATGTTCTTCCCTTGTGCAAATCCATTGCACACACTTCATGGTCAACCTCGAGTTCTGGTAGACCCATGACTGCCTTGCTTACATAAGGTAATGCCTTGTAGTTGATGTGGGCTAATATTCTATGCCAAAGTTCACATGGATTCTCAATGGAGTGGGTCATGACTGCCTCTGAGTGACCCTTTAGCTTATACAAGCCACCTTCTTCTTTTCCAATAACGATTGCTTCTTCCATGGTTTTTCCTTTGGCCCACATAAGAACTTCTCCATCTATAAAGCCAACTCTGAAGCCTTTCTTTTCTAAATATGAGACGGAGAGTAAGTTCTTTGTCAAAATTGGTACATAGAGTACATCCTTCATCTTCATTGGGGTCCCTGAATTAAACTTGTAATTTGATTCTCCTACTCCCTTGATAGGATATTGATAATCATCTCCAAGTGTAAATTTCTGAGAAAACTTATTTTCTGAAAGGCAAGAGAGAATGTCTCTTTGACCTATCATGTGCTTGGAAGCACCACTATCAATGAGCCAAGTGTCCTCACTAGGTGATACTGATCATGAGAGGGAAGAGATTAAGACATAG